>CM057009.1:93921915-94186915 GCA_029891345.1 Dryococelus australis | reverse complement strand
GGAGTTTTAAACCAAAATTTACCTTTTTTTTTTTTTTTTTTTTTTTTTGTGTAGCAATTAGACCTAAAGGCAACAATTACAACTCTTATATTTTACTTCACGTTAACATATAATTAATGACCAAGATAAATGCAACAAACTTATTTTTTGGACTATTTCCTTAAAATTCTTTCTTTTTTTCAACCAAAAATGTTATTGTTCCCCAAAACAGGGTTGTGACTTTGAGAGGGTAGTTATTCCCAGGCCCGTAGTTGTGTTTACTTTGGAAAGGAAAAATGTGTATTTCTTAAGATGTTATTTTCTTTACTTAAATGAGTCTAGGAAAAAGGTTTTTTAATGTATTACAGTAATACTTTTACTAAAATTCTGTGCGAAGGACATTGGTATTGGCAATGGTATCGGAGTATCGGCAATGGTATTGGTGTATTGGTATCGGAAAACATGTATCGGAAAAACTCTAATTATGATGTCTTTTAGTGCCTTGGTAAGACTGGACCATTGGAATATATTTGCTGTAATCTGATATATTGATAGCACCATTTCTCTTTATCCTCCCCCCCCCCCCCTTTTTTTTTCTCACCTTGCAATTTTTTTTTTTCAGGGTAATAATTTACAGTTTTTTTTTTCTTCTTTTATTTTCAAGATAATGTTTTGATTTGAGGTTCAAACTTCTTGCAGCAACACAGTGTCGTCCCCCCCCCCCCCTTTTTCCACGTATTCAAGACATTCTTGGTTATAGTCCTGAGTTTTCAAGGTTGAACACTTGGATAACCCTACCTGGAGAACTGCTGTAGCAAGCTATGGGTTCCAACCCCATGGAAATAGTATGAAGGTCCCCAGTGAGGTCTAATTGTTATCCCCTATCCCATTCCTTTTCCTCCACACTTTTCCCATGCCACATCCAGACAATACTAACAAATTTCAAAATGTAAAAATATCTGTACTAGCAAATATGATGAAAAAATGGCAAAACATGGTAGTATAATAACAGTAGGAAATAGAGTTTTGAGGGTTTTTTCTTTCTCTATTTCACGTTTCCATTTTGCATTTTTTATAACATTTGCATTTTTTTAAGTATCTTGTATAGAGCAGATGTTTTCAAATTAGTAAGCAGAATCACTGCGCACAGAATATATTGCTTTAAATTTGAAATAAAATATAGAGCTTGCAGAAAATATAAAACTGTAGGAATTTGTTTATATATTTGTATTTTACATATGAAAAATGAGTAATTTCATTGGTGGATGGCTTCCAAAGCATGCTTCATATGCTGGTAAACAGATGGCATTATAGTCTCCTATTCTTCTGCTGTATCCCAAAAGTATTATCTACCATGTCCTTTCAAAAGTAAATTTTGTCTCTCATATGGGCTCAAAATGTATCAGGTTTGAAATAATTATGTTGAATTAATTTGGAAATATTTGAAAAATTCTCTGTGACAGATCTGTGGCCTCTTTAATTAATACGAAAAATGCCTGTGGCTACGGAAAAAGTCTAGTTTATATGCTTCAAAAAGAAAAAAAAGAAACTATATACACAAACCAGAACATATACACCTTGCTTACACTTATCTGTAGTATTCAAATATGCTTAACAGTCTAGGTACTACGCTGCCATTTTAAATATACACCCTTTAAAATGTGGCCACAGTGTAACATTGTAACTTAAAGTGTGACATTTGTATGAGTACAAAATGAAAACTAAGCTATATACATTAAGCAGACATGTTGCAACTTTCTCATACATTGTTGTACTATAGAGATTGACGTCGGTGAACAGCCAGCAGTGCTAGAGCCCATGATGGTGCTTACCACGCAGATGGTGCTTACCACGTATGTGTCACGTGTGCAAAGATGCCAATCTTTTTTAACTTTCACGTAAACAATATTATTTTGCAGCATAAAGTGTGTCTTTTATTTTTATTTTAAGGGTTTGATATGTCTTACAGTGTTTTAAAGTGTTTGTTGTTATTTTTTTAATGTTTGATTATGAAATTCTAAGTGCATGCTACATGGAGATTAAGAACACTAATATTCCAGCGTGAACGCCGTCATAAAGAAACACTGAGATAATACAGAAAATTCACAAGAAAATTGTAAAAAGTAAAACAATATTTAATTTATTTTTGCCACTTTTATTTTCAAAGGATATAAAAGTTTACTCGGTGTGCATAGCACTTTTACTTATATGAACCCCGTAGGCAGCCATGGTAGGTCCGTGTGATGCTTGCCTCTGGGCAGTCTGTCTAAGAGAACTGGCAAGGTAAGACACTGTCATGTACGCACTATAACTTTTTGTTCACAGATGTTGATTTCAATAGCACTTTTAAAATACAGGTTAAGATTTGCTTGCATATGTATTGCCAGACATTCCCCCAGCATTATGCTTCCGTTTAACTAATTTATTTTTCCCTTGTAGCACTTTTAACATAATTGAGGAAAAATATGTTGGAGGTGGTCATGCGACCTGCGAAACTTTAATCAAGCGCCATCCGCTTCTGCTAAAGGCGTTTCATTGTAATTTCTGTATTATTGCTACGTGCAATTTTAAGGGCTTTAATTCTATGTATGTATTTGAGGGTATTTTTCATGTATGAATATTTTACAGCAATATCGCGTATAATCACGTGGCTAATCACCGCCAAGTCCATGTCAGCGCCATCCTTGCGCTTTGAGAGTTTATTTGTTTAAAACCATGTGCACCATAATTTATTTCAGGGTTCTATGTAAATTTTATTCATGGTTCAATGTATTTTTCATGTGATTGATGCTTTTTGTTTTTGACCATGCTGTCAGTTTGTTTGCTTTTTCCACCATCAGGCATGCTACATGCCTGTAACCACTGTAATCGCAAAGAGAATAATTTTCTCTACTAGAATAATATTTTGTTAGAATTTAATTTGCACTTTCCACAAAGAAATAATCCAATTTCATGTGCACCACGTGGTCTGCTACGAACTTTATCCAGCGGCATCCGCGCCATATAAACTTGTTTTCACACATGTGTGTTTATTGTGACTACTCATGCCCCATCATCTTTTAAGGGTCTTTGTGCAATTTGCGTAATTTTGTATTTTGTGTACGGTGACATTACTTTCGTCCTAGCCGGCTATGTGTATAGGCCATCACCACACTACCCACATGCTGGAGGGCGAGCCCAGATGAGTTTTCATTAGTGATGCCAAGTAATCACACGTGTTAATGTATCATCAAGTGTTTCATTTTGTAATTCGTGTCCTATCTTTAGGGAAAATCGTCAGTCCACTCTAGCGGCTGTCGACTCTTCCCTTGTGAAGATTGTGTTTTCATACACTGCTGTCAGATCATCCATCTAGGCATGCGCTAGAGTAATTGCAGGCTGGGGAGCACCCAAGCGGAGTTAGCTAGACACGACCGAGTGTATCATTAAATTTCATGGCACTTTGATTTGTACTCACAGTATAAATAAAACAGGTATCACAGCGAACCATCTTCTTTCATTTGTAGTGACAGTGTCCTATCCACATGTGTTTCTTTTTCAAACTGTTAAAATTTTTAGTAAAAGTTTAGTATTGCCAACGTGTTTGTAAGTACGCTCGGGTGAGATAGACACACAGAATCAACAGCATCCCTGAGAACCCTGAGTCTCAACAGTGCGGTGATTGGGAAGCACCACTGGCGCCCATATCATCAGTAAGTAATTTGTGTCATCGTTCGTCTCGTGTCTCGCCCGACGGCGTCAATATAAACTTAAAAGTCAAAGTGCTGCACTATTAGCAGTTCAACATTGTAACGCTAAGTGTGAAGTTTCTATGCTTAAAAAAAAATCTAATCTAAGATATGTACATAAACCAGACCAATTATACCTTGCTCACTCCTAACTTTATTATAATGGGTGAATCACCTAAAACTTGCAGTGCAAATATTTCTGAAATGTAAGTTGCTATTGATGTGCTGTTTCACATTATTTAAGTTTAGACAAGGACTCATAAGTGCAGCTCAGACACAGATTATAATATTTATTAGAATGCTTATTTCTTGAGTAAAGTTACATTTTTTCAAATGGGACAATGCCATTTCATATCAAGAAAATAAAACTAGAGGAAATTAGAATGTTGTGGTGTATTCTGCAGGATTCTAGTGCAAGTAGTCTGTGTGCTATTATAATATAACAATGTTAAATTCCTACAGTTGTGTTCTCCATTTAACTGTACCAATTTATGTGCACTCTTTTAAGAAACATAAAAGTGAATAAATGAATTCTGTGAAATCTGAAGAAGAAAGAGAAAACTGTCCTTTATAGGTTATCTTCAAAATGAAGACCACCAATTACAATACAAACTTCCAGTCTGTCATGTAAATATATATGCACGTGTTGTAGCATTTGAGCAGAAATATCAGGAGAGGCAGTTGTAGTACATTGTTTCATATCTTCTGGTGTAGTTGGTATGTCCTTGTCAACAGTTTTTTTTTTGTGTGTTCCTCACAGAAAAAATCTAAAATGAGTCAGGTCTGGTCAACCGGCAGGCCAACATACAGGTTTCTTTCGTCCACTCCAATGATTTTGAAACAATTTGTGCAGACAAGCTGCAGTACATCTTACACTGTGAAAGATGTTCAGTGTTGAGAGCCTTCTTGGTGGTAATGTTGATCACTGTTCAGTTTTGTTTTATTTCTTGCAATTTCACAGGAGGTATTTCTTTATGAGTGACAAGCTTACTTGCTTTCTACTCATTTCTTGAAAACACAAGTCTGTTTAAAATTTTAAAAAACTGCAGGCCGTCAACAATCATTCACAAAATCAAGTCAAAACAGTTACCAAATCAAAATTAAAACAACTGTGTGGGTTAAGTCACCAGCAAACGTCAATGGAAACCAAGAGAAATCTGAAAACCCTCACAAATCCAAGTCATAATGAGCAAAGAGAGAAAGGAGGAATCCACAAGCAAGCAATATCACAGCACAGAGGCAAGACAAGTGCATAGCATATAAAAGCAGTGTCTTGCACTGAAGCACTCGATGGTTTGGATGGAGAGGATGGACAGAATCGATGGGTATTGGCTAGCTGACTATTTTACAGCCCGGGTGTGGTGATATTTATATGCCCAGCTTGCAGTAAAGTGCTGTCCAAGAGAAATGCAATGCATAGTGATGAAAAAAAGAGAGAAGGGCATAATAAAAGTGGTTGCAACAGTGAGTTTCTACTGTAATTTTATTTTATACTAATGTTTAAATATAATTTGAATTGGTAGATAGGGCTTGAAAAAAATCATGTGTTTTAAAACTATTTAAGGTGGAGGAGAGGAGTAAAAAACAGTCAGTGACCCCCTCCCCATAAATGCAGAAATGGTGTGGTAGACGGCCCCTCTGCTCCCCTCTCAGTTTCTTTACCCCTGGTTGGTAAATGCTTGGAGTGAATAGCACCCTCTATAGTGTTGAACATGAAAATATTGGCTAATTGAGGGGGGAAAGGTGATCCAATAGTAGAGCTTTCATTTTGTACATATATTTTTTCCCTTGTATAAAAAAAGAAAGTTGAGGTGATACAGTACTTCATGAGCTCCACTAGCTCTTCTTTAGTGTGGTCTTTGCCAAGTTGCTGATGCAGAATTCGTCTTAGGGTTGTAGTATGGTGCTCAAGGTATCCATAGAATGAAGTGTATTGTGTATGCGTGAGCTGGGTTTAGTAAGATTGGTAGTAGTTTATTTAGGTATTTAGCGAGAAGGTGAGTAAATAAGCCAAGAGAACTAACTATATGTTAGGGTGCCCCATGTACAACCTAAAATTCATAATTAAATAATATATAATATTCAGCAAAGAAATGCAGAGAGCCCTTGGTACAAACAACATACAATAAGTACCTCAAAAGAAACTCATTTAAGCCACAAGAAACATGCAGCCACAAACATGTAATGTACATAGGAAGCAATGTTACTCTTATATTTAAGATGAGTAGTCATACGTGGTACAAATAAAAAATAATATAATATACAAGACTTTCTTGTATAGATAATAAAATGTAGGCCCAAAGGAACACTAAATTGCCCTTAAATAAAGACGAAACTTATGGTTGGGTACTACTAACTTTGTTTCTTTTTTATTTTTTTTTATTTCAAAATATTAAATAACTGAATGAAAGTTTTAAGGGAATGTTTACCTATGAAATATTTGATTTTAGATGTAGAATTTTACAAACTGACTGAAAGTATAACTGACAACAAAATTAATTGAAAAAAGTCATCATTAAAACTTGAAATATCAGTTACTGAATCAAAAGTTCTCAAGTCTATCATAACACAAAAATTGATTTCTTTTGTCAGAATATTAAATGAGATAATTAATTGAATCGCAATTATGCCAGGATTTTGATTTTTTTTTTATATAAAATTTAGTTAAAACAATATTGAAACAAATTGTCTGCTTGCAGATTAAATTATTAAAGCCGAACATTATTGTAATTAAATACATTGGTTATAAATGGCATATACTTTGAAAGACAATAATCTGGAATTTCCCTAACAAATTAATTAGTAGTCGTGTGTGGTAAGTTCAACACTTTAACCTTAAAGTTCAGATTTAAATTTTAATAAAATTTAGATTACAGATTTGCTAAATGCAAGTATTGTCCCATATGCAGAAACAGGCAAATGTAGCCAAAGCAAACAAAGATAGATATTCATCCACTACCAAACTGCAGCATGGAGGAGTTGAAAAATAAAACTCTACTATGTTGCCATAAGCAGGGAAAGGACAGGCAATGTGCACCGAAGAGGTTAAGACTGAAACATGCACAGAAGGCTCTGCAGCTAAAGCCAGCATGTGCAGAAAAGGTTCAGTCCAGCACATGCAGAAAGGGTCAGGCCAGCATGTGCATCATCACTAAGAAAAAAACTAAAACCCAAAATAGTTCAGTGAATGAATATAACAGTTGCACAAGGAGAAAACAAGAATAAAAATGAAACGGTACCCACCAAAGAGGGAATAAGAAAAATATCCAGTTGGTGGACTAATGTTGAACACCAGGAAATAAAAAAAAATAGTAACACTACCAACAAATTTTACCATTTTAGTGCTGACTATATGTTGTGTGATGGCCACTTGAACTAAAACACAAAACGGACATTTAAGTGCTGAAAAATGCCATCATTTCAAACACAATGAGCACATGTCATCCTGGCAACACACCAAGGTTTGAACAATGCTGTGCAAGATTCAGAGAACTGTCAAACTAAAGACGAACTTAAAGATTAGAGTCTTGCTGATAGATGTAGCTGGCTGTCCAAAAGAGACAGATTACTCAAAGTGCAGAAGGGGGATGGAGGGATATCACGTGAACAGAAGACAATTTTTTTTTTTGTAAAATCACATACTTACTGCCTGGATAGATCAAGTAAACCACAATAACTGTAACTTCAGGGAAGTGAGTGGGAGACGAACATCAAAAGGTGACAACTGGAGGAATTTGCAACACTGCAATGCAGATATGCTTAATAGAGAAACAATTGCATGACATGCAGGTAGACAGATGTCTTATGAGATTAAGAAAGTAACTTTCAAAGCATGCATTGAAACTGAATTGAAACCAAGTAACAAGAAAAATATCTAAACTGTAAAATAGTGACTGACTGATTAAATGTACTAAAATAGTTAAATATCTTTCTATACATATGTGCCCTGATAAACAATAACCAAAATATATAAACCTTTGCCATTATAATTTTATGTTATGAATAAATACCAGACAAATGCAGGAGTTCAGGAGTCTTTGATGGTAAAACATTTTTTGGTTGAATCCTCAATTTTTCAAGCTTTTCTGACCTACATAGGAGTAGGCTGCATCAGACAGAAGTTTATACATAATGATTTGTATATAGGTGCTCAGCACTGAATAACCTTGACAAATTATAGCATTTGCTGAATAATTGAATAACTTACAGTAATAGATGATCCCAGCATTGTGTGTTTTTTTTTCCTTTGCTTCTAATATTATCACAATTGGTTCTAGTTTCAAAACTGTAGATGAAAAACACTAATGATCACATTTTTATACACCTTCTTTTGTCCACTGATATGAAAATTAAATTATAGCAAATAGTTATTAATGCAATAGAGCCACCTATTTTTTAAACCTCCAGTTTTACATTTAGTAAGTCAACACCTTTTTTTTATTTTTTGGTCCCATGTAATACTGGTGCAGTTCAAAGTTTCTTTCCCCTTTTTATTATACTTTCCTGCATTGTGTTGTATTATTTTTTGACCTCTTTAGTTATAGAAAAGTGTGTTAAATATATAACAATTTATTGTGAAAAATGCATGGTTGACATTAGTATCTATGCTCTAGCCAAATATTTGTATTGCTTTTTCTCATCCTACAATTAGTATAACTACTAAGTTGTCAGTAGATTAGATTAAACTAACTTAAATGTAGCATATGTGCCATTACTGGGACTTTAACCCGGAGCTATTAAATTCCTGTATATGCATGTTGTTCCAGGGTGTTAATCTCTCTCATTTTAATAATTTACTATTTCATTTGTTCCTTATCTCTACTTATCTGTGTTAACCCAGTGATATATTCCATGAATTATAATAATAACTGCAGTTTGCAATGTTTGCTCGTGTTTGTGTGCTAATTACTACATTTGTCTATATATACAAAAATCATAATGCAGTCATTTAGGGTCATTTCACACATCAGAATAGTTAGTCATTTTACACAAATTAAATGGGTAAGATATAAGCTATGCTGATATATATTGACTGACATTATTGTACATGCAAAATTGTGAGCAGTGCTCATGTACACTTCAAATATATTTAATGTTTAACTGCAGAATTATCATTTCAAGGTGCTAATTAGTAATCACCACACAGAGTTTTTTTTTTTCCTTCCATGCCAAAATTGAATTATGTTTGTGTATATTAGCAATGCTACTGCAACTTGTTTCAGGCATTCTATTTTCCGTTATCTCTGAAATACAGTTGCCCTTCACCAAGTACCTGGAAACTTGCAATTACTAACTTGCTAACAGTGCTCCACATTGGCCTGCCATTAGCCAGGAAACATCCTCATCACTTCCAGGATATGTGGCCAAGATTAGCAGATGTTCTCGATGCTTTTCTCTTCCCTACAAGGTGAATGAATATTATTTTTATTCCATGCTGTATTTTGTAGTGACACTTTACATTTTCCAGTATTGTGTCATCAATTTTTTCACACTTTTATTTCTGATTTTAAATTTATTCTATTCCTTTACAATTGAAAGCACTTTGTATTTTATTTTTTTTATTGTTGACATATGTGCAGCCACTTTATTAGAAACATCTACTATGTATAATTTTTGTCTTGTAGCCTTCAAAGTAGGCTGAATCCATCTAGGCATCAGTTCAGAAACATACTAAAAATGTTGTGGTGGTATATTTTCGCATTCACTCATGAGTTGTATGTCTGTAGAGAATAGCTCTTTCCAAAGCAACCATCTGCTCAAAGACAAACTGTATATACAGACACACACACTTGGCCAGAAATAATCTATATACTTATGTTGTGGCAATCTGATTTGAATCCATGGATTTCATTGGACCCAGTGTGTATTCCCCACACCATAACATTACCTCCACTACCATGCACATTTTTTATCAGGCATGGTGTGTTCATAGCTTCATGTTGATATTGTCAGATACAAAAACCCGCCATCAACATAATGTAACAAAATACTTTAACATGTCAGCACAAGAAAATGGTATCTATTTTTTTATGGTCCTTTGCAGGTGTCGCTGTGTCCCCTCACAGAAGACATATGTGCCCTTATTTTTCTATACTAGTAACTATATCCAATAAGATCTTCAGCTGTTATATCATCCACTAGCTGTGCCTAGTAGTGTGTTGAGATATAGTTTTCTGCACAACAAGGTTGAAATCTGAAGTGAATTGTGAAAGTGTGGCCAGTCTGTTTGCACAGTTGCTATCCTTTTTTGCCCTTTCTCATAAGTGAACAATTTGACAACACAGGATTGTTGCTTATTGGATGTTTTCTGTTTGTTGCACCTTTCTTGATACAACCTTGACATTTTGGCATATGAAAAGTGAAAGGGAACTGTCATTATTGATATGAACTATACAGCAAATATTTCATCTGCCATAGGTACTGCCATTTTCAAAGTATAGTAGAAAGTTGATTATCCAAACGTCTGTTGTATAGACAACCAGTTATCCGGGCTTGTTTTGAAATAAAGATAATAGAAAAAACATGAAAGTTCCTTTCATCACAGTGTTTCTCTTACTCGCGGAAGAGAGACAAGCACTTGTGTCAGCTCTTGTGATGTGCCCTTTCATGTGTTGTTCACAGTAAACCTGTCCTTGAATTGTGGGGGGGGGGGTACTTGTTAACTGATAATATATTTTTATTTTGTGTACAGTCTGTTTTGAATAAGTTTGCTATATTCTATGCATGTGTAATAAATTTTACGTTGTGTGAAAATTATTTTTTACAAATTATTTTATCATTTTCATCAAATTTATGTTATCCAGATTTTCGATTATCCAAATTACATGTGGTCCCTATTAGTCCGGATAATCAACTTTCTACTGTATATCATGTTGTTATTTCCCATTTTTGTTGTGGCTATGCACATAACTGACAGTAGGAAGGTTTGTATTTCTATTTATACTTAAATCTGTGGTCACGTGATGTGCAAGGTAGTTGAATCAATCTTTTGTGTGTACAATGTAATTTTCCTTAATAAAGTGGCTGCACAATATATAAACTAATAAATTAATCATTCTGTAAAAATACTTGTTAAATGAACAAATATTAAATGCAAGAGAATTAGGTGCATGTTTTGAACATTGTTACTAATGGACACTTGAGGGAGTTGATGTATGTGTGTTCACGGGTATGGATGTGTGAATTTGCATGTGAGCAGAATTGTAAGTGTAACATCATTTCAGGAATGCGTAGTACATATTTTCATTTTGAAGGTAATTTTGAATGTGAAAATACTGAAGTGCCAAACCATTTAGCCTAGTTAGAATTTGTAAAAATGTTTGTGAGAGGTGAGTGAAATGATCATTATTCAGTTAAGTTCAGTGACACAAACATTTAGTTTTCATGTTTCACGTTTCCACTAATGTTGAACAGCTTTGGGGAACAGCCAAACTATGTAAATTGCATGCCTGGTGAAAACATTGTCAGTCTTGCCAGTGCCATTCTAATGTTGACTTAGAGTTTATGACTTTGCTTTCATAATTACAAATTATGGTATACAGTCTTATAATAAGCATTTGTGGAAATAACACTATGAGCATTGTCTTTTGAAAAAATAAATTGGGTTTGTACCTTCTCCTACCATTGTCAGTGTGTTTGTTGAACTTTTCAGAACATTGTGTATATATGTATTTATGTTTGCATCAGTATGATAGCTGAAGAAATTTGAGCATTAGAAAATGCATTGATTTACTGGTGTAATGCTATATTTTTTTAATGTTAGTAATTAGCTTTCAGAACGTCAACATAGACATTAAAGTAAAAATGTTTTTCCCCACAGTAGATGTGGGCTTTAATAAGAGTAAATTTTTTTTGCATTAATATGGCCGCAAGGAGTTATGAAATGAGCGTTAAGTTCTTCGGCCCTTTGGCTGACATTTTGGTTATAGTTTTTAGTGTCTAAACTTTACATCCATATTTTTAACACTGCTCCACAAATTTCACAGGTATGAGTTTGGTTGTGTCAAGCGATACTCATACGCAATCTTAGCCGTTCTAATGGTGTATACCGGTTTCTGAGTAAACTGTATTTCTCGAATCTCATAGATACAAGCACAGCTTCCATCTGCCGATGACAGGCAACCCTTTTATGGTGAGATGATGGTGTCAGAAGGCACTGGAATTCCATCAGGTAGTTATGGGCCCCAACAAAGTATGCTGCACAGTGACTGTACATCTTGGAAGACCTTCCTCTGCTAGAAACAAAACTTTTGTAGGCAGCCAAGAAGACGTCAGCGTATGGGCATAGATCCCAGGGGGGTTAGGAGGGGCCCCCCCTGGAATTAGAGAGCCGCCTTACCAAGGCCGGCTTACCAAGGCTCAGTTTGGCCGGCCTTCAAATGCTGTAAATAGGGAAGACCAGTAAAAGTTTTAACAACCCAAATCCCTAAACTTTTGAGGAAAAAAAAATATTACTGATATTGTTGGTTATACCTAGGACGCATAAATACTGCATATATGTTGGCAACACATGACTTTTGCTGTGGTTATACCTCGTGGCTCATGAAAAACCTATTGGCAAGAAGAAATCTTTTAGACCTGACTGTAAATTCCTGAATACCTCCCACCCGTTGTTTTGTTAACACGAGACCCCACGTCCTCCTTCCAAGTTTCAGGAATAGAGTTGCAGCACAGCAGATGTGCGTGTGCATAGAGGTGTCCCCTTCCATACTTCCAGTTCCATAAACAAACAATTCACTTATAACATTCTGTTGTGCTTCTTTTTAATTTGTGCCTTCCTTACAGTGTCCATGTAGTAAAAGAGTATATTTTATGTTACCAAAATGTCAGTTCACAGCAATGTGAAACTATCAGATATGTGGCTGAAAAGAAGTTGTTACAATGACAGCTTCATTCAAAAAGAAAAGAAATCCAGAACTACTACCGATGTACGTAGTAATTTAACGTAATTTTTTTCAGTTTTATATCATTTAGATGCTGATGCATGAGTTCATGGTTACTTTTAGGTTTGTCTTCTCTTGAAATACCACCAATAGTGGCAACTCCTACCTCAGCCATGGTTAAATTTTTCAATATAATTATTTTACCTGTATAAAAGAATTGAAAATGTGGTTCATTCTATATATTTCTACTTTAGCCTTTGATATTACAGACCACATAGAGGTTTGCATTTATCAAAGTTGAGTTCATAAGAAACTGTAATTTTTAATGTTTTCACGTTTACAATTGTTAAAATTACGTCCTCGACACAGCTGGATTACAGTGTCTTTAATGTTATATATCACAGTTTCGCTGGTGTATTGTCTAACCTCACTTTTCAGGCTTAATTCTTTGTCACAAGTGTAGCTTAACCGCAAACTATTATATAGAAAGCCGAGATTGCTTTCAAAGTGATAATGCGTCATAAGATTCAGTTCGCTGTTCAACACAAAGTGAAGGAAACCGCTACATTTATTAATATGTTTACATTATTAGAAACGAAAGAAACTTTAATTTAAATTACTTGATCAGCTAGCACTTGAAGTTTCCATTTTCACCCCAAAACATTTGTATCCAGATATAATTAATATAAATTCATCATTATAGAGAGTTCAGAAATTACAACCACCCCTAAAACACTTGAATAAGCAAAATGAACAATAACATTATTTAGCGAGAGAGACCAGGCCTTAAGTCTGGAATTTGTTACTCAAAATTTCTTGAAACAATTTAAAACATACATTATTCTATCATGTTTAACCTCTTTTTCTTTTTTCTTTCCCCCCACCACCCAAATTTTAGATAGCTGTATGGCTTCGTCTAAACTTTTGTTGTGGCTACATACGTCTATAGAGATTCGGTTTATTAAAAAATTTATAAGACTAATCTAATGAATCAGCGTTTTTCGTTTTTGTTTGTTTGTTTGTTTGTTTGTTTTTTAGAAAATCGAAAGATAAGTATCACATCCTAACACTAGACAGTTGCGGCAGAAGATCCTATTACTTACAGACGAGAAGAATTACCAAAGTAAAGAGAACTGGCATAAGAATAATGTGAGCAATGCTAGTGGAATGAATTTTGAGGCAGGGTTTAGTAACTTAAAAGCTGATTTTCCCTTTGATAAAAAGGGCTAGAGTCATGTCAAAAACAATGTGGTCAGATGCAAACATTTCAATCTCATTGGAAAAAACCATTTCAATGGCTCACCACAAAACCAGGTGTCGTAGCGCTTCGTCAAGTATATTTATCAGTTTTTAGTGATCCGTCAAAACTGCCCAGCAGTTTTTCAAATCATGCAGATCCAACATTCGTAACAAATAGTTTTCAAAATTGAAAGAAAACTATAGAAAAGTTGAAAAAAAAATGAGGCAAGTAGAAGTCATGCTTTTGCTGTTCAGCTTTTGTCACATAAGAAAGATTCTGTACCGATCAAGTCCAGATGAATTCTCTAATAAAAGTACAACAGAAAATTATGTGAATCCCTTCATCCTAGGAAGGTGATTACTGATTCGTATTATTGAGTTGTTTGAATGTACATGAAAAAAATTACCCATGATTTGTGAGAATCAAGAAAAAGTACAATAAATAAAATATAAAATAGAAATAAAAGCTAACATTTTTTATTATTTTAACTTCATGTATAATACAATCCATAAAATAACTCTCATAATTTTAAACCACATATTTAAAAAAAAAATTGGAAAACTGGGCTAGGTTTAGCCCCCAATGGCGAACTTCATTAATCGCTACTGTCCTGGCCTGGGCCCCTTTAAAAATAATATAGATATTTACGCCTCTGCATCAGTGGATAGGTCAGAGGCAACATCCACATGGACTGTCATGGTGGTACAGCAAATGAATATACATAGATAGGCCTTGATCACTAATGACTTACGAGTCCTACTGGCCCTTATCAGAATGGGCCCTGCATAATCCACCCCTACCCTTAGCAAATGGCCTCACCTGTTGAACCGTTATGGCAGGCAGATTTCCCATTAGAGGTGTGCACAATTATGGTTTTGCCCGCCAACAGTGTACACAATAGTGTAGTTGCAGTGCGATGGCATGTTTATCTGAGATTATTCAAAATGTCTCCTTCAGAATGCCCTGAAAACTATGAATACCATGGTGCTGGTTTCTGTCATGATAGTGTTCAATGATGATGGTCTACACATGGGTCTTGGGGAGCAGCACTTGATGCTTGTGATTGAAGGAGAGGTCAGAGTGCTCAAGTCTACCTCCCACCCTCAACAGAACTGTCTCATCAACAAAGGGAACAAGTTTTCGAATCGGGGGAGAAAGACATTGACCCTGCTGCACAGAAAAAGGCTCCTTTGAACACAGACGACTAAACATGCAGTAATAAAACATGAAGGGACTTGTCCAACTCACTAGTGGTAAAGTGCCTAGTTAGGCAATTTTCACAAGAGTTATGGCAATTGTGTTAATAAGCAGCACCAATGACAATACTTGAAGCAACTTTGTCAAACTACTAAAATGTGAGAGCAGATTGTCAGACTCATCAGATGAAACAAATGTTTCCAAAATCTTAACCTTCTGCTCAAGCAGAACTGGGTCAGTGACTAAAATTTCAGAACAGGAGAGCCACTGAGCAGGGTTTTGCCATAACCAGCTGGATTGGTCCACTACAGGGGATGCCCTACTAGCTGAGAGGGTAAGAGCCCACGAGATGCACAATCTGCAGGAGTGGACTCTGACAGGACATGCTTCTGCCAGGATGGCCTGATGAACTCCTGAATCTCACTCATCTCACTCACCCTTTTGGTGACTTAAGTTTTCAGTTGGTGAGGAGACGAGCTCACCCAACAAAGAACAATCAGCTGCTAGTCGGTCCAGGCACTGATAGACAACAAGGTGATGGCAGGGCGAACAACTCTACCACATGATGAAGTAGACGAGCTAACAGCAAAGCCCCACATAGTGTAGCCAATCTCTGAGCTATCAGAGATGCCGTGCATTTTGTACGAGGAATCTGCAGAGTCAATTATCTGGCAACAACAACTGATGATAGCAGTGGTAGCTCACTGTTGAACTGGCTCCTCTTCTTGACAATATTACCTGGAGGCTCAGCATCCCAATCAAGTTTCTCCAGCCTGAGGGTCTGGATGAGGTGTTTCGAAAACATGGTGAGCGAGAGAGCCACCCAAGAGGATCAAAAATCCTTGCCATTTCTGACAAGATGTTTCTCTTGGTGGTCTCTGTGCAACTAGGCTTTATCTTGTATAAGAAGCAATCAGTGCTGGGATTACATTGCAGCTGTAACACCTTTATAACATGATTGTCTTGATCCAATGACAGGGTTTCTGAAGCCTCAACATATTCCACTGAGAGCCAGTCAAGCAAGGCAGGATGGTTGCTGAAAAAATTTTGCAATTTAAATCACTGATCGTGAGCATTGAAATAAACTCTCTGTGCATGGCCAATGCAGAATCAACATAATTAGAGCTAGTAACCACGTAATCAACATATAGGTCTGACTTCAGCACATTTGCAGCAACAAGAAATCTCTCCTCATCCTCAGCGAGTTGCTGCAAAGTGAAGAGTGCCAAGTATGGAATGGAGAAGACACCATATGTCACCGCCTTTCAACAATAATCCTCCACCGATCCACTGTCACCAAAGCCCCAAACAATACACTGAAGATCCTGATGGTTAGGACATACTGGTATCTGTCTATACATTTGCTTTGTCGCATGTGCTACGGGGTAGCTACTGGGTGACTACCTTAGATGGTAGTGTTGTGATGTTGACTAGCCTATCAAACCTAGCTTGGCCTACCACGGTGAATACTACCTTATATTAGGTCAATGTGGCGTAAGGGGGTTTAGGTGGAGTATTAGGCCGCTTGGGGGTAGGTTTTCTACGGTTTGTAGGGGAGTCAAACCCCAGGGTGAGGTGGATGGACGTGACTGCCCGTCCAGGGAGCTCAATCCTCCTCACTATCAGGGTCGCCAATATACGGGATGCCAGCGATCCCAAATGGGTGAAATGAAGTGGAGGTTAATCTGAAATGGTGGTGGGGGTCCGTGATCTGGCGGACGAGATCTTAACATGCCGAGTAGGGCGGTGTGACGGGACAAAATCTGCAGTTGGGAGTGTTGCATGGGGTCGGTTGTCTGGGTGGGCTGGGTGTTGAACTCAAACTACTTTTCCCAATGCAAGTTTGATTGAACAAAATTTAGGGAGTACAGTGCCCTCTGGGGAGTTACTCTAATTAGTAGAACAGACTGCAGCTGAATATTACGTGTTGCGTAGTGGTGTTGTCACAGGGGTTAGCCTCATCTTTCTGAGCCAGTAACTTTAATTGTTCCTCATAATGTAATCATCTGTGGGGTAACCTGGCCACTGGCCACCGAGCAGGCAATCTAAGGGGAAGGCTATCTCTAATGGTATATACAGAGAGATAGACCGTGGAACTAGGTCTTGGCACACAAGCTGAAATTCGTCCTCGGTTGTAGAACTTACAGTCGCATGTGTTAGGGCACGACATTCCCTACATCGTTGTTTGCTTTGGATGCCACCTTTTCTACTATACATATGATGGCTAGTATTACACAAGGTCAGAACAAGGGATTTGCTAACTACGAGTAACGGTACACAAAGTAATAAATTTGATGTTGTGGTTCATTAAGGAATTCGTCCCTGGAGAGAACCAGCAAAAGATATTTCATACAATTAAAATTGTCTTATCAAAACACTGGGAAAAAGTTATACTACGTAATAACGTGAGCGACGGGTCAGGCGAAGGCATGCCTGAGATGGATCAAAATATAGCAATGCAACTTTGCAGTGGCTAAGAAAAATTTAGTAACGCAACTTTACAGCGGCAAACTAATTAAGGTGAAGTTAATCAGGTAAACAATATGAAACGCAACGGCTCGTTACTGCAGAGTCAAAGGAAGTTGACTGGGGAAGGATTACTGGGTTTAAGGTGAGGTATACCTGTGGTTGGAGTTGTCTTACTTGTAGGTCTCCAGTGACGTGCAGGTATTGAGAGAGAGCGTGTCTTCGCAGACTGACGATGATGGCCTTAAGGTGTGGGTAAGATAAGGTTTAAGGTAGGATACAGAGTGCCCTTGGTCAGGCAGACAGGAAAGTCTTCACAGACTGGGTAAGCAGAAGTCCTCGCCGACTAAGGAGTTGAGCTGAAAGAGTTCTTGCAGACTCGAGGATAGGGTATGACCTTGTGGACTGAGGAGGTTAAGAGTGAGTCTTTGCAGACTGGTGGTGGGCTCGCGTCCTCTTTGGTCGCCGAGCCCGGCACCTCTGCCGTGGCTGGCTGCTGGGTTATACAATAATTTTGGTTATCAGCAGTTCTTCGGGGTTCAGGGGGTAGCGTAGCCTTTCACCACGGGGGCACATTTATCGAAGGTGCAGATGCGCTGCGCTTTTCTTATCGCTCTGCGTGGAGGCGACGACAAATTAAAACCTCTGTTTCTGAGGCAGGCTGGTCGTGACATCACAAGGTCACGGGGGTGCTTCCATCTCTCGAAATTGTAGGAACTTTTTCCAGGACTAGCTGCGCGTAATTGAATTCTCACCAATATTTATTCAAATCGCGGGGGTGCCTTTTGCATCCTTAAATCTTGGTGGATAATGGGTATTGTAATTATGCACGTAATTTACAATGATATAATCTGCTACCCAGGCTTATATATTCCACCCTTGAGCGCATGTGGCTTATAGATGGGCATGCGTCAATCGGCCACCCCCTGAGTGACATAGACCTATCTCTGGTTTCTACTACTGTGCTGCAGGTTGGAAGGGTGAATGCCTCAATCTCAATGGACTTCTAGGCAAACACCTCTTCTATGTGCGCGTTGCCTTGAATGAGTTGGGCTTCTGGGCGACCGCCTGCTCTGTGCACGCTGCCCTTGAGTGAGTAGCGGGTGCCCATATCTGGGCCTCACGCCATCTGGTTTCAATCTCTGCAGCAGGTGAACAGCCTTCCCTTTCTTTCCCTCTTCGCTCTCTCTCTCCCTCCTCTTGACAGCGGTTGGGTGTCAGGACCTGTAGTCATTTGCTTCTCAGCGCCGAGCAGGGCAATCCCATTGCGTTTTCTTTTCTCGTGCTTACTAAGGGAGGAAGAAATTTGGAAGGAAATTGGGGAATGAGTCGTTTTAATACTTGGCCTTCCTAGGTCTAGAGCAGAATTACACTGGCATGATAAAGTGAAAGAATAATTTACACACCATGTGTACAAATATTCAAAAAATTTATTTTTACGTTATATTTATTTTTCTGTTCTCGAAAAATTAAATTGGGATCTTAACGAGCAAGTTCTCGTGCAGGAGTGGTATACTGTGACCTCTGGGGTAATACATTAATTAGACTGGGATGGTCTCACAGTATCCACATGCAATAAAAATTACAAATTTTAATTAATAAAAAATTATTAATTACACATGTGAAGTTAATGTTTACTCTCCTACAAGCTATGAGGGTGAAGGAACAGGATTAGGCAGCTACTCTTGGTTTTTTTTTTTGTGCTTTTATTTATCATTTTCTTGATTATTTGGTATAACACTATAGTGGCATATATCAATAGTAATAGTTGTTCTATTCATTAAAGGTATATTGTAACAGGAAAACAGTACAAATGAAGAGATAATCAATAAAATACACATTTAGTAAAGTAGTGGCCATTTGTAGGGAAAATTTCCGCCACTAGGTGTGCACTGTTAAGGTAACTTTTAATTAAAATTTTAATCTATATGAATGATGAAAGAGAGCTATTTTACTTAGTTATGGAGCTATATTATATATTATTTATGATTATTGCAATTATCCTGTTCTTTAACGTAACAAATTGAGATCTGGTACACATGCGACACTAGCGCTTACCTAGTGATGAAAATTTTTAGTTGCCAAACTTTTAACATTGATCTTCCCAACCTAAGAAGAAGTAACCTTAGAAGTAGTGAAGAGTGATGTCTAGTCAGTGTTGAGCCAAAAGCTAAGAACAGTGAGAGGTAGACAGTATCACCCAGCAACAGAAAGAGGTGTAATTTTGCAGGTTTGGTACCACAGGGTTGCAACTAAGCCCACATTGTATGATGCTCAGGCCCTTTGTTGGAGATACCTTCATCAATTTAAGATTGTTGCCACTATGTCAGGATGGAAGAGCAACATACTAACAACCTCACAGCCATGCTGAGGGACGTGGCCTGAATGAAGTACCCCACACTGGTATCAGTCCTCGAGCCTCACTTTGGTGACTGATACTGGTAACATACCTACCATGCCCAACTGTTTGGCTGCACCCATTGATGATGTGGGATACTACAAGAGCTATAACAGAACACTACGTACCTGTTCAATATTTTACATATATTTTTAGAACTAAAATTAAATTTAAAAATTTTGCATTATGAGATGTTATTTATGCTTTACAGTGCCCCTTCAGTGGAACGATGTCCAGAAGAAATCCAAGCAGATGAAGCAGTTGATTGCCAAGTAATAGAGTTGATGAAGGAAGAAGTGCTTCCCTATTCCCACATTGTGCCCAAAGAATTTATACTTGAAGTGGTTATGATCTTAAACAAGGGTTCAATTCATTCTGCGAGTAATTCATTAACATCAGGTAATAGTTTTGTTGGCACACATTATTTTCATTTTGAATGAGAAAACATTTATTTTAAAAAATTTGGTTTACTCTAAGTAAATTACATTTTATCTACAAGTACAGTTGTGTATACACTAAAAATCGTATTATAAAAGGTACATATGATTAAAAATTGTTATATATACATAATAGTATAATTTTTGGTGATTTTTGTGTGTGTTTATTAAGTCACAGCATATTGTTTTGTGTGTTCGTAAAGTATGATTTGGTTTGTCTCTTAGTGTTTTTTCAAACATGTCCAAATTTAAACAAGAATATGAATTTGTTTATCACTGTATCAAGTTACAAATTGTCATGAAAAAAATGTGACAAAAAGAGTTGATAATGAGGTGCAAACTTCAAAAGATGAACATTATATTTTAAAGTGTTACAAAATAATTCATGTACATGAACATTTAATTGCATATGGAAAGTCATACAAAGAAATTAATGGCTGAGAAAAGAGTAGTATTCAAAATTAGGATAGAAAAGTATTCCTCTAAATAAAAAGTTTGTTGCAGTGCAAAGGTTGCACATTTATGGACTTATAATTTTCCCCATCGCTAAACCACCGATTTTTTAAGTATACTGGATGGATAACGCAGAAACCAAAAAGTAAAATTTAATTAGGCCATCAAAGAATGGGACTTTTTAATTTTTTGTGAATATTATTTGTAGGAAATAGGTATAAAGGGACAGAAAACAAATTATAGTACATGTGTATAATGATGTATAGAGCAAAAACATGGATGAAAAAAGAATGCTATGTGAATTTCATAACAAGAAATAATGTGGTACCGTAGCATTCAAATGAATAAACAAAGAAAGTAGCTGAGATACATTATATATATATATATATGATTATAAAATTAATTACATGAATTCTATAGGAAGGACAAGGACTTATAGAGGTCATAGAGAAATAATAAATAACTGCTAGCAAACGAGAGTTCAGAAAAAAGGAGGTTTTGGAGACAGAGAAATGGCTAAGAATGGTGGAGGAATAGGAAGAGAGTGGAGACAGTTTATTTGGATATTTTTTCAAAGCATTCTTTCCAGCATTTTCTGGGTCCACATTACAAGATATTTTACACTTTCCATGCTTTTATTAGTTTAATTTTCATACTTGTGAAAATGTCTGTTTGTGTTGAAAATTAAAAGGTGGAACCTGGTATCGTATCTGGTTCCACTAATGTGAGTTATGAAACATAATGTAAACACTCCAGGGAAGCCAAAGGCATATGAAGGCAAGCAATATTTTGCTAGGAATGCCTGGAACTCATCCGGGAGTTAGCACATGGGGCCACAGAATGTTTTCAGTGAATTGCTGTGCATTAATGACCCTTGTTATGTGATGGCTTTCTACCACATCACACCAGTAATAGGATGTGTGCCACAGAAAAAGGAAATAGATATTGTAGCACTCCCTGCAGTCCTCAAAACCTTTGCACAGTGGTCATTCATTTCCAAAATAAACTGCAATTCATCACGAAAAACAACTCTTTGTCTTTAGCATTTGTCTTTGCTCTGCTGTGACATAACTGCAAATTAAGGTGATGTTGAGATGTTAATTCACAAAATGCATAAGCCCTATTATTTTGGACCACAGATTGACATGTGCCAGGTGTCTGGAAAGGCTTTTGGTAGACACACTTTCCTTGTGAAGCTGATCTGTCAGGGTTGTTCAGAATAATTTCGCCACATATGAGTACCTTTGTGTCACATGTCCATTGCTTCTAACACAATCTAACTGACTGAACAGTCCAAATGATGGGAGATTGGACACAGTCCACCCTGCCTCTCAAAGCTCGATTTTCAGCATCTCTCAAACTCGCATCAGTTGTTTGTATATCTGTTATGTGCATCATTTCTGTATGCTGTTTTGTGGACTGTTTATATACACCATACAATGAGTGAGTGAGTGAAGAGATTTGGACGGCTCTTAACATCAAGGTCTTGAGAGCCGATGAGGGTGATTGAGGTAAGTATGGAGCAGTGCCAGAATGAAATGGAGGGGGAAATGGGAAATCCCGAGAAAACCCGCTGACCAACAGCATCGTCCAGCACAATTCCCACATGCAAAAATCCGGAGTGACCCGGCCGGGGATTGAACCCAGATTGTTTTGGTGGGAGGCGAGCAGACTAACTGCTCAGCCGCCTTGCCCCCCTCCCTCTCTGCACAATGAGTGACAGCAGAACACTGGTATAATATATGTGCACATATCTCCACACAAAAATTCATTTGTGTTATCCATCAATATGCCTATACACCAGTGTTCATGGTTATATAATTATTTTTATATTGTACCCATTTTCTTGTTGGTGAATGTATTTCTGGTGAATATTTCAGGTTAAACATTACACTAATTGCTGTTTATTTGTTTCCCAGTTTGTACTGGTCAGGTTTATAGACAGTCTGCAAATTAAAGTAGGATTTTTTTTGCAGATTGCTAACATTTATGTTGCTGGTGTGATAATTACTTTCATCTGGCATTCAAGTATGCTTCTACTGAGGACTGATTCAGGTTAATAAAAACACTTTGTTCATAAATTCATTCATTAATAGCCCATTAAATTTTAATTAAAAGCAGACCTTTAATTGTATGCTATATATTATACCTGATTACTACATGTAAAAATATAAGTAACAATTTATTTTTAAAAATTAATAATATTTTAATTTATTATTTCCCATATTCCAGGAAAGAGTGGAACAACATCTTATGAAAAATATGTAATTGTTTGAGTTACTGTTATATAGGCGTATCAATATTGTTATTTTACGTCTTTACAGCCAGTAACTTAAAAAAAAAAATAGCCCATGAAACATTCCTGAAAAAATTATAGAATAGTTAGTACACACATATATAGTTAAAAATGTGTTAGGTAAACTTGTGTAATTTATCATCAAAGTGTAACTTTCAGTTTCACTATCTTAAAAACAACTTTATTAATGTTTTGTACATGCAGTGTTCCAGACCATAAAATGTTCATGTTTGAGTTGGGATTCAGACACTCAAATGGCAATCTGTGTGTGTTTGTGGTTGCTAAGTCATCACCTCTTAGCCATGAAGTTCCAGGTTTGAATCTCACATAAGCAAAATATTTGTGTGATTGAAGTGTAAATTAAGGTCGATTTAGTTTGTAAGCTGCCCTCGTATTATTCTTCTGGCATAAAATGACAATAATAAACCTGCTCAAATAAAATTTAACTCGCACCCCCAAGTTTGACTAGCCTACTTCATGAGGTACCAAATAGACAAATCTTGGGTATGAACAGCATGTTTCATTGACACTGGCCATCAAGAAGGGATGGTGGGTGATTGTTGATGTGCTGAATGGGTGGATGGGTGGAAGACAAACAGGTAATCATACAGGATGCCACCCAACTTTTCCCGGGCTGGTGTGCTCATGTATGACCAAAAGACCATAATGAAATGACTATATGTATCAAAAATGCAGCAAGTCCTTGGTGCATACATCATACAAACAACACAAAAAGTACCACAGCAATTAATAAAACTTATTTAACCAAAGGACCCAGCAAACACACACATAAATTGAAGCATGACGTCTTCCCAACAATGATTTAACGACTTTGTCTAATCAATGAGCAAGCTTTGCTGCTCTGGCAAGACCTAACTTTCAGTGCTCACATCATTTCGGCACAGAGAGCTAGGATAAGGATACCGCTTACAGGGCAGACACTGCACATGGCTATACACCAGTGTGGGACCACACGTTACCTGCATTCTGTTCACAGATGTGAGAGGGTGAATCTGCCCCAATACCCTACTCCCGTTGGAGTGGTATCTGAGAGAAGGTTAGGTGCTTACTGCCTCTCAGCGTCTGCAGGAGCTTACCCCTCTCTTCCTGACTACATTTGCAAAGCTCTCACCAGGGACAAAGCCCAGGCCTTGCTTCACCTGCAGATACTGTCCACACCATAGATTCCCAAGGACCTCTTCGAAGATTCTATTTGAATGAGCGAGGAAACACCCCGTGTTTGCAGCATACTTAAGCGGACAGGACCAGTCCTTGGAACTCGCCAACCCACGATTTTGGGGATTTGAGCCAGCGGAACCAACCCCTACAACCGACACCACCTTCAAGCTTCTGCACACTAGCCAACCTAACTCAAACTCATGCCAGCCGGAGTTGACCCAGATTAAGCAGTCTCCACATGTTCGCGTCGCCCAGGTATACCGTCTAGAGTCAATCCACTGAAACGCAAGATCACGCTCATGGAGCCTGACTTCGTGTCCTGCCGTAAAGCTACCAGGCCAGTACTTTATACTGGACAGGCTATAGTACCGCGTAAAGACTGAATTAGACCAGGAACCCTCGCCACCGGGTGCACCTGAACTAGCACATACCAAAAACCCTCTTTACGTGACGACATTCTCAGTTACCCTTAGGGCGTCGTGTGTGTGTATGTATATATGTATGTATGTGTCAATATTATATATATATATATATAATATTGACACCCACATTCAACTCCTGTTTCACCGGGTGTTCCTTAATCAACTTTTTTTTTTTATTGTCAAACAAAATTAAATCCAGTAAATATTTATATTACAGTCTGATAATAAATAACGGAAATACAATTAAATACATACAATAATTCCAATGTTTTATATTACAGTGATAGCCTTACAGATGCTGGCAAAACTGAATAACCATCAGGAATCATATTAACTGTTGAATTTAAAACTTAAAAATATCTTCAAATAACATGCAAACAGCCCCTGAGATGCATCCCTAACATCTAATGCTGCAAATTATATATTAAATTCAAAAGAATGTAATAACCTCAAACTTAATGTAAATTACATTTTCGGTATAATCATAACAAATAACACAAAGAACATACTTTACATCACAACAATTTAACATCCTTGAATTAGTTAATTTTTTAAAAGACTAATTTTACTATCTGGTTCTAATGGTTTATTTTGAATTTAAATAAAAGTTCCATTGAGACTTAGCTGTACTAATGGCACACAACAGTTTAGAGCCAGGGATGTGTAGGTCGGTTCCCACACATTTCCCTGGAGACCAAGAAATCAGAGGTTGGTGCGTGAAGCCAGAACAAATAGAGAAGAAACCCACAAACTGGAAAATACTGAAGGGTTGGGTCCATAAACTGTTATTTACACACAAAATTATTTTTAAAATAAATAAAAGTACCTGTTGCATGAGGGAGAACTAATGAACTTTTAGTGGTACTCGCCATAGACTGTAAACAGAAGAAAAGTAAATTAGAGAACTAAATGTTAAAACACTTTATCACTCTAAATTTAATGAAAAATTTAACACAACTAACTATTTCTTATGTTGTACCACTGACTATATGATGGCAAACAAACTAAAATGTAAAACAGACACTTATGTGCCAAAAAATGCCATAACTGTCAAATCACACACACACAACATGCTGGCTAGCAGCATGCCAAGGTCAGAAGTGATTGAACAGTGCCACACACAGGATGCAGAAATATCAAAGAAATTATTAATGAAATTATAAAATTGTTGCCAATTGATGCATAGGCAGTCCAGCTTGGGTGACTTACTAGGCACACAGATGGGGGTGAAATTACTACATTTACAAAAAAAAAACATTTTTCTGTTAAAATGCCTGTACAGGGAAGCGAGTGCAAGATGTGCTACTAGGAGGGAACAACCAGAGGAATTCTTAATGCTGCATTGAACATCCAGCGGATGGACAAACAGTCGCACAAAATGCAGGTTGGCATTTTAAATGTAACTTTCAAACCATAGAAAGAAATTAATTGAAACAAAATTAATAAGAAAAATATTTAAGCAATAAAATAATGACAAACATTAATTAAATAAAATTTAAATATGTAAATAACTTATTTTACAAGCTCTAGTAAACAATTAAATCATCATATAAAAACTTGTACCAGCATATAAGTTATGTCAAAAATAAATATTGCGCAAAACAAATGTGGTTATTAAATAAATAGCCGATTCCTGAAATGATGGATAAGGGCATTATTTACCACATTAATTAAAATACAAAAGGTAGTGAGACATTTTAATAATATTCACAGAAATTTTCACTGACTTAAAGGTTGAGAAATTTTAGTTTCAAAAATATTTCAAACATCTGCCATATTTTGACACAGCACACTAGTAAATTGGTAAATTGTTTTTTTGTTGTTCCACCCCCTTGGATGTGGTGCAGATGGAGGGGCATATAGCGTTATGCATGCAGTGAGAGGCTATCACTACTAGTGATCCTGCTGTTGAAGGCCTCATAGCTCGCCTTTGCCCTCACACTGAAATACAGCATTAGCTATCTCATGTTAGCATGAAAATAAATACACAAACACACTGCTGCCTGAAGATTGCCATTTAATAATATTCCTGTAACTTACACATGTGTGCTGCACTCATGTAATTCACATTATGTGACACTACTATAACATGACAAATCCGTATTATACAAATTATAACATAGTTAAAAAGAACTTGCTTTTAACCATGCAAGGCATGAGGAATGAGAACAGAGTTGTAGGTACGTGATCATGTTGTCAAGAATCACATCTAATGAAAATGTTGGAGTTGGCGGAGAACTATAAATTTGGGATTTAATCTTTCCTTGTACCAAACTTTTATAAGGGGAAAATGCTGGCAGTAACAAGCAAAGAAAATGTGCCAAGAAATTAATTAACTAATACAATGGCATGGTCTGTTGAGCAAACAAAAATTGAAGGCATCCTGCATGCAGCTGCATCCTCCCCTAGCAACTGTCAGAGACGAACTGACTCAAGACAGATGCGGGTGGTAGGTCCTACCAGTCACGTATATGGTATAATATTTATATAGAAATCTTAAGAAATACAAATACGCTATAAAAAACCATTAAAATTTATAGAATGTTATGAAGGGGGTTTCCATCCCTTTATATTCAAAAAATGTTAATTAAAACATGCCCACTTTCATTTGAGAATACTTGCAAATAAGAAAAACTGAGCACCTCCACATTGGGTAAAATAAACTTTACTTCATGTAATAAAATTATTAGTAAATCAACACTTAAATGTAAGATCCATCACTACGTTAATCTATATCTTGTCCTGTCAGTGCTTGAGAGAACTTTTAAATAACCCAAAGAAACCTGCTGAAAAAACAATATTCAATAAAGCAGTTTTTATATTTTAGATTAATTTATCTGCCAATGGCAGTCCTGAATTCACAAGAACTTCAAATGGGGTACAGAATACTGGTGAGGCACTATGCACAGGCATTATATTTTAATAATATTTGTATATTCACACATAGTTACTATTGCATGTCCCTTTATTTGCAAAGCAAGTGGTTGTTTAGATGGCCATTTGATGTGGGCAGTTTCCCCCATCTGGCCAGTTGTGGCCATCATACCTGCAACCAGATGATCCCACCTGATGTGATGGTGCTAGCATTCCAGCAATGCATGTACAGTTACGTGTCACGTTAGGCCTCAATTAACAGAGGAGTAACAACACTATATGCTTAAATGTATAGTGGTATTGTATAGTTAAATTGTAGACTTTCATTTCCTTTGTACTGTTTTGTAACTTCCATTGAACAGAAGTAGGGTTTAAATCATATCACATTCATATGCCTTAACGTTTTTTTACTTTCATCTGTGACTTAGAGTACAATTCTTTCATAAATATAAATGTCACTGAAATACACAATCTGAGTAAATGTTTTACAGTTGCTAATCCAAAATTTCTTGTCCACAGACAAACCCCTGTTAAACACCAATGCATAACCCAATCAAAGCTGCGTTCTACATTCCACAATCCACAAAGCGTGCAATATGCTAAAATATTAAGGTGAAGGGCAGCCCAGTCATAACCCCATCTGCACACCAATACACAAATCATCAATATTATACACATTAAAATGAGTTAATTTGTTGAATACAAGATCATGGTGGTTGATTTCTCTCCCCATTAATATGCTCAAAAAAATTATTAAAATGTGAATTAACAGGCGGGCTTAAAATTACAAAGGGAGTTGGTGTGCAGTGTCCCCCAAAAAAAAAATTAAATTAAATTATCAAAACTAAATACATCTCCCTTTGAAGGCCCATATCATATTGTTCTCACAAGTATTGGCAACGTACTATTCCAGAGGCTGTTACCAATACTATACTATATACATTTCACAAAATCATTATTAATTATTGCTAGAAGCAGAAAATTAGGTAATGATACCAGGGATCTGTTCTGCAGCAAGGCAGCCTACATTTGAAGTCGAAAACATGATTTTGAAGGAAAACTGAACGAGAATTTTACAAGGGAGTTAACCAAATGACAGATGATCAACCTAAAACATTGACATGGCACATCTTAACTCACCTCTAATTAGGCACTCCAGTGAACTTACAAGAGAGAGTGTTATGCCAGAGGGCAGAACATACATGTTAAATACTTTTGGCCAAACTAGACATCAACCTAATGTGCATATGGAGTAAGGGTGGGGTTGTCAAATAGATTAAAGTCAATCAGTATATAAAGGGAAGTAAGCCAATTAGGAACAACCAGTGTCACACTATGCCGACAAAGATTTTTCTACGTAGTTCAAAATATTAAACATACGACCAAAATATGGTTTTTGGCAACTCACTATGAAAACTCCAAAAAGAATGAATCATTAAAAACACACAGAAATTGTGCTCAAGTTTGTAGTCTTGGATAAAATGTAGTAATGCTGGGCTTGTGAATATTTCTACCAAATTGCTTTTGGCTTAGGGATTTAGTATCATAAATGATACAATAAAATTATGCAAGTATTTTTTTTTACTGCTTCAGTTCTAACAACTTATATCTTAAATATTTTTAGATACAGCAGTCCATTGTGTATGAAATATGAAAATTATTGAGGTTTTCAGGTGCCTAGGCACTGAACCACTATATTAAATGCTCTTGTGGGAAAATATAACTTCATTAAAGTTTTACATGAAGCTGCCATTTCCAAGAACGTAACACAAAACACTGTAGGGCTTAGTGTATGGTTTTGATGCATGCCACTTATATGGGTTATGCCAAACGACCGAGTCATCCTAATGTGTTAATGTCATACTAGGAACCAAAACCATAGATGGCTACAGGATTGTTTCCCCTGGAGCGACAGTTACAGATGGGTGGTATTTCCTGATGTTCCAGACCCAACTTTCTCACACTACTCACGTAGTATCTACGTAACCTGAGGATAGGTCACACCCAATGCGTTATTCACGAGTGCAATGGAATCACTCCCAGCCAAGTGGTCGGTTCTAGCACATGAAATAAGCATTGTTTCCAAGTGGCCGCAGTAACACATCAGCCTCCCCAATGCACCTGGCAAACAGTGTGTCACCACTCCAGTGAAGCTTACGAAGCTTACCGAAGAGGGCCAAGTGCATAAGACCATATTGCCGAGTGCAAGGGTAGAGTCTACCACTCCAGCCCAGGCATGGGCCAGCCGAGCTCTCAATATAAGGCAGTGTGCGGCCGAAGGGAGTAGTTGTGTTCTCCAGTAGCTCACCTCAACACTTCTGTGCTGGGGCTCTCTACTGAATCTTAGGCTCTCACGGACCTCTCCAAGAACTCCAGAGATCTTGAGCAACCACAAGTGGCTGCCCCCACCAACGACCAGAGGCTTCTACCACTTCTGCCAGAAGTTCCAGAGACTTCAACCACCACTAGCTTCCAGAAGCTCTTCAACACCAGCAGCCTGCAAGACTTCACTCCACACTTTCGCTTTTGACTCTCCTGGTTCAACAGCCGCCGCTACTTGCTGGTAATTGACAACTACAACCACTGCTGTTAAAAGTAGTGGCCCCTTTTGTAAAGTCTCGTGTTGGGGAACCCCAGGTTATAGTAACTGTGTCTGAGTTATTTTCATAGCTATCAAAGTTATTTTTAACTTGAGTAGTCTAGGAGCAGATCAACTCCATGTGTCAAGCATAGCTTACTTCCATTCCCACTTTGCTTAGTAGTAAGAGTACCTGTCAACAGTATTTATTATTTGTAATAAAGACATTTTATCATATCCCAAGAGTAAATCTGTTACAGAGGTAAATGCTTTCTGAAAACTAGGTACTTAGCCCTTAGAGGGAACAAACAAGCTTCTGGGTTTTTATTACTGTACAATCAATAGTATGGGACTACAGGTCCCCTTCATGAATCTGTACATCGGCAACACACACCACTTTCGACAGCCACTTGTTCTGTGCACCCTGGTGTACATAAAGGTAGATCCCCAACCATTAGATACACATCCAACACGAGCAGGACAGCCACCTCAGGTTGTACCGCTGCCGGAGTGCCTCCGGTGCTGGCAGGGGTATTTTGCCTGGGACTGGAGGCTCGACTGTTGCTGGACCACACCCTGACAGTAGTAGGAAGGCAGCCCACATGACCCACCACTCCAGGTTTGTGCACCATGGTGCAGAACTGTAGGAGCACAGGGTTCGTGCCGTCAACTGCTTTTGGGCTCTACACTTAGTTAGGGTACCGTCTACTGCTTGCGCCTGACTAGGAGTAAGTTAAGTGTCACTGCTATCTCTATGCCATTCGAAGAGAGCCATGGAGCTTGAAGGGAGGAGAAAAAAGATCAATTCCTTGCTGCTAAGCAGGTGTGAACTACTAGCCCCTCTGTATTTGATACATACCCCATGGGAACGAGCTCTAGCTGCCCATTACCTGGAAAGGCCTCCCTCTTCAGTCAACATCCCCGTACCGAGTATACTGGTAAATCAGCCTTACCTTAAACAGCAAGGGTTGTATTCAGGCACATTGCGGTACCGCCCACAGTTGACTTTATACAGAGTCATCAGCCAACCCGACCAGTGTTAGTCTCTATCAGAAAGCCTAATCAGAATCAATGATTGTATACCAGAGCGCGTCTGATCTAGCGCATGCCAAAGCTACATTGATTAGTCTAAGCAACACGCGTCAGTGTAATTGACGTATAAGATGGTCTCCAGTGGAATTACAACTCTTTACCTAGGGTTTTGTTTTGCTTTTTCAATTGCTTAACTATAGAGTTAAAAAATTCAAGTTCAGGTGATGCTCACTTTCAGACAGCTGTGTTCTAATGTTTGTGGGGGAGAAAACTAAGCACCAATTTGGGTGTTTTTTATTATTATTATTATTTTGTGTGTCAAGTAATTCATGGCCAACGTTCATTCCACAATTTTATTATTTTCCCTCCATTGTTTTCAGTGCCTTTAGTGGCAAAATCAATGTGCCTGACCATGGAGTAAATAATTTAATTTACTACACATTCCAATCTTCATTACTAGCATTTGACTGGTGGTTTTCCTCAGCCATGCTGTATCTGTGATCTCAGCTCCAGTTCTCTTTCCTATACTGCTTTGATTCCTAGCAAAGTCAAAGAATTTTGAAGATTGCATCATTTTCTTCCTGATTCCTGAGTTCAGGAATGGATGTTGTGTTGCCCTCTTACCTTCATTCTGTGGAAGGCAGTGTCAAATAATTTTATAATTCCTGTACAGTATGCCTTAGGCATGCTACAGTTCTCATTACAAGTACATATTCTGGGGTACTGTCCAATTTTTGTAGACTGAACACCCATCATTGTTGTCATCTTTGTATTTATTATCATTGTCAATATCGTTCTGCATAGTCCATGATTTTTAAGGTGTTGTGCCTATGTGACGAAGCTGAACAAACTGTAGCTCAAGGCCAAATTGCATTATGACTTTAAGCATTATCAAGTGATTCTCAGGCAAATTAATGAGAAAATATTTATTTTCATGGTATTTCTATACCTGTTAATCTGAAAACCATATTTTGTTACAATATTTACTATTCGGATCTTCCCTTTCCTCAGCAGTCTCTACTTACAAGGCTAGGGTAGGACATTATAAACGAGGAGTATTACGGAAGGGGAATGTCAGAAGGAGGGTATTTGTGGATGAGAAAAAAATCTGTGAAAAGGGTAGTATATTACTGTTTGATGTGTCTATAAAGAGATTCAGATGAGAGGAAATAAGTGTATCAGACACATCGTGAAGAATATTGGTTAACCCAGTTATCTTCATGAATTCTTGTATAAATAGTGTGAGATGAGAAGAAACAAGTGTGTCAGACACATTATGAAGAATATTGTTTAACCCAGTTATCTTCATGAATTTTTGTAAAAATAGTGTGAGAAATTTTGTAAAAAAAAAACTGGTTTAAAATATTTAAAAAATTCTGTATTTCAGGTCAAAGTTACTTTTTAATGTAAAGTATGTATTTTAATCAGTTTGGTTATTTTTCTGGTCCTATTTGTGTATAAATATTTTTACAAGATGAACAGAAATGGGAAATACTGGAATTGTGTAAATTCAATATTGCTATAATAAGAGTAGAATGGGCATGACCAAAAATCCTATAAATTTCATGCTTTCCTTACTTTCACAGTTAAATTCCAATTTTGTAGTTGTACAAGGTGTACAGAGTGTTCGACGTGAAAAACACACATGGCTCTAACTTCATAATTTAAAAAAGTAAAACCTTCGTATAATTGATGGTCTAAAGTTATTCCAGATTTTGCACTTGTGAAGTTAGAGCACAAACATGAATTAGTTGCATATGTTACAGAAAATATTGAAGATTTTTATTGTGATGGGTGCCTGGATAATGTCTAATACAAGCATAAGTAATGCCTGTGTGATGGTGTGTATCTGTGGTTTATGCAAGTGCTAGGAAAAAATGTTGTCAAACTATATGGGAATTAGAAAGGGGTATGTAAATGGGACAAGGGGTGGGGAGGAAGTAGTTATCAAGGAGTAGGGGGTAAATACCAAGTATTATGTTCAGAGCATAAATAGTTTGTGAATTGCAGGAGAAAATTTAATATGTAAATGGGGGACAGAGAATGGGGTACAAACATAATGAATTAGAAGTGAATGTTTAGGGGGAGGTATTATACCTTAAATAGTTTATGATGTTAAAGAATCATGTAAAAGAAGGTTGAAAGCTTTTGTATATTGTAATGTGAGAAAGGGGAAGGCAGTCCATATGGTATGGAAAAAGGACATGTGTATTACATACACAATATGAAGGTTTTCATCGAAACTATTTTGGAATGACAAAAGTATTAATCAAAAAGAAGAGGGATAGGGTGGGAAAAAGATGGGAGCACAAAATAAAAATAAGTGAACAAAATTTGTTGTGAATGGGGGAAGGTGCAAATAAAAATTGAAGTGTTAAGTTTTAACGTATGGCATAGGTAGGAATAGCAGACGTGTTTATAACAGGTGAGAAAAAGGAGAGAGAAAGGAGGAAAAGTGAAGGGTATATAAAGTGTTGTGATTCTTAGATACATCACATGTAATTTTATTATTCTGTATTTTATTGCCAGCTTAGTCTGTAAAAAATTTGAGTAGATACTCTGCGTATAAACTGCTCACAGAAAGTTTAGCATATATCAGATCCCAGGATGTTATATTGAATAAAAGTAGTTTACATTTCATATTGTACTCCTAATAGCACATCAAGTAGAAAAAAATACGATATTCATTTACATCATCCCAGTATAAAACAAACAAAAGACATGAACTGAAAAAAAAAAAAACTGAAACAAAGAAATCTTATTAGATTCAACAACAAAAATGGTCTTCTCAGAAGCATTGAGAAACGTCAATAACATGTAGCACCTCCATGATTCCTAAGGCAAGATTGTATCCGACAAAGCATACCAAAAACAAGATCATTAAGCAGTTCCTGGGGTAAATTGTCCCATTCCTCAATTGCGGCTATTTTTTATGCCTGAGGTTGAACCTACTGTGTTAATGTATGTTCAATATACATGTCGCTGGAGGGTAAGATCCCAATGTTACATGATTCACACAACGTTGGTACAATCCACTCCTACTAGAAATCTAATATTATGTATACGTTGGTGAATGGGAAATATGCTAAACTTTTTGTGAGCAGTGGGAAATATGCTTAACTTTCTGTAAGCAGTATATTTATATGTTGTGTGCTGGCTTGTGTGTTCTCTGCCGGAGGCTGTTTAGCTAGCGTGCATGTATGGTGACACCTGGAGTTAGGCATCGCTACACATGTGCTCTGACTGTAGAATGGTTTTTTGCGAATCAACATCAAGGAGTGCGTTGTGACCAGCTCAGTTGCACAGATGTGTATTGTTCAGTGGTACTGACTTCAATTAGTAACTGGGAGTCAAGAACTAAAATGTATTTCTTATAAAAGATCACTGATCTTGCCAGTAAATTGGGGGCTCCAGGGGTTCTCTACCGATAAAATTTGGATTTCAAAGGGCAAATGGTGCTACATTAGCATTTCTTTATACCCAAACATTAAATAAACCGCTGGTAGTAATTGCGATATTTTAATGTCAAATTTGTTTAAGTGATGCCATTATCAAACGCTGAAAAACAGTATTTTATTAATATCAGGATAAACACTATATAAATGTTACATACTTGCGGTTTAATACTTATTTCCATGAATGGTAGTGCCTTAATTGAAATTCATTTATTTATAGAATTTTTTCTGCATAGTAATTATGTGCAAAATGGGAAGAGGGGGGAAACATAGCAAATATTTTTTGTAACCATAATCTTATATGTATTAAGAATTTTCACATCTCAACATGACAGAATTAGCACTATAGAACTTACTTCAAATATGACACAAATACCTTTGCTGAAGTAGTGTCCTTGGCTCAATCACCATCCATCCTTTAAAACCATGTACCAAGACTTCATGCAAGATTATGTCAATTCAGGCCATATGGAACTTACATCTCACCAAGTGAACAACCAGTTGGGTCAGAACTTGATGAGTGTTATGTACCTCATCTTGGTGTCATGAAGACTTAAGAGTTCAACCACAAAGCTTTTTGTAGTGTTTAATGGCAGTGTCAAAACCTCAAATCATCTGTCTATAAATTACATTCTTCTACAGAGACCCAAACTTCAAAATGAGATCACAGATCTCATTTTGAAGTTTGGGTCTCCTCTGCTTCAGGCTCTATTGTGTTGCATTTTCTTTCAACATTAAGCAAATGTATTGGTGAATCTTAGTCCTTGAAGAGGACAGACCATATCATTTCATTCTGTGGCATGTTAGTCCTCAGCCCTTCTTGGTGTACCAACTCAACCATTTAACCTTAAAATCCACATCTTTGTTGATGACATTGTGACGGGAGCTGCAATGATGGATGAAGCTTGCTTGTTGAAAGACCAGTTGAGGAACCTCTTGCAGTAGGTTTTGGAAGACTGCCTCCAGACCATTGTGAACATCCTAAAATGTTTCATTTTTCAGCTGGACCAGTTGTAAATGTACTTAAATTGCACTGGAATCCAGGAAAAGATACCTTTTCATTTAATTTTTGTGTCACTTTTATGTGCTGCTATCAAATGTTTGGTATTGTCACAAATAGCTAAAATCTATGATCCTGTGGGCTGATTATCTCCTATGGTGTTTGGGCCAAGATCCTCGTACAGTGGCTCTGGACTCAAGGTCTGGATTGGGATGAACCTCTTCCACTTCAAGCATTACCACATGGAACAACTTCACTGAGAACTTGAGTTTTGTAAAATCACTGCAACTGCCTCTCTATACAGGCTGTGGCATTTAAAACAGGCCACCCTAATAAATCGCCCACTTGAAAAAATAGTAGAAAATGGTTCAGACAAACGTTGTTTGGGGTGAAAGGAGCCATAATGTGACGTTAACAGTTTGGTGTTACGTCGAGATGTGAAGGAGTTATGGGGGTCAATGTCGGTATTGTAAATGGGATGACATACTTTATTACACACCTCTGAACAGCTATTCGCAAGTTGAATGCAAACATGTGTCAAACGTACTAGAAAGGTGAACATTAAACCACATTGTCCCATTTAACATAAAGAAGTTGACCCCTATCTTTCAGTCATTCCTCGGCGTGCAACACACCCTATTTAGTAACGTAACATTATGGCCCCTTTCCTCCAAACGTCGTTTGTCTGAAACATTTTCTTTTGTCGTTACAAGTGTCTAATATATTACAGTGGCCTGCTTTAAATGCCTCACCCGGTATATGTCCAAGGGTCACCAGCGCAGAACTGAATGGGTTTTCAGATGCCTTGGAGAAGACGTATGCAACTGCTGTTTACTTGAGGCATCTAGATAATAATGGAGAAGTGTGTGTCCACCTAGTCATAGTTAAGTCTAAAGTAGACACCCACAACTAAGTGTGTCTTCCCCTTACTGGAGCTTAGCAGTGCACATCCCTTGGCCAAATTGATCCATTCTTGTTTGGAATACCATTCTCAGTATCTGAAAGTATCAGCTGTAGCTTGGTCTGATTCTAGTGTGACTCTGGTGGGTCAAGTCTCCGCCATGTCAATTGAAAAACTTTGTTGCCAACAGTGTGACACAAATTCAGTAATGGGTACCCCCTGAAGCATGGAAACATGTCCGGTCGCAGGACAGCCCAGCTGACTGTGCTAGCTGTGGTGTACTCACACAAGAGCTCGTGTCATATAGTTTGTGGTGGCATGGACCTCAGTGGCTGGTTGACTCACCACACACATAGCCTCAGTCTTTCGTGTCTCAGAATCTTGCAGATGTTCCTGAATTGAAGTTTCCTCTTGTAACATTGTTGACAACACAAGATCTGCTAGCATAATTGCAAATATTGCAGCAACCACCTACATGGTCTCAGCTGATTCAGATAATTGCTTATGACTTGCGATTTATGGAGTGACTTCGGAAACAAGACCATGGCAGTGGACCATTGTCATCACTAGAACTGAAACAGTCTGTGTATGCTGTATGTAAATGTGTGCCACAGGCCTTCTTCGAGGATGATCTGCTTCCTACCAAACAGAAACAGTCATGTTATACTCGGTTAAAACATCTTTCTCCTTTTGTAAATGATCACTGTGTGCTCCGGGCAGGTGGCCTATTTAACAATGCAGATCTAAATTGTGGTGCTTAACACCCAGTTCTGTTGCCTAATGATCACCCTGTTGTTTTTAGTTCTCTTTTTGATCATTAACATTCCAAATACATTCATGCTGCACCCCAACTCTTACAATCACTTGTATATCAAGAGTTTTGGATTCTGTCCGCTCAATGCCTGATTCACACAAGAGTCTTTAAAGTGTTTGGTTTTTTTACTCCAAGTCTAGCAATAATCCACCTCTCATAAGAGATCTACCACCAGAGTATCTCCTGCCCGAGCCTTTGAGTGTACAGACTATGTACAGTGACTATGTAGGACCCATTCCAATTTGTTTGAATGGCTTCCATCGCTGTCCTATCTAGAAGGCTTACATCTCAATCTTCATATGTTTAGTCACAAACGCTAGTCACTTTGAAGCTGTGTCTGACTTGACTACTGAAAGCTTCATTGCAGCCCTGTCATGTTTTGTGTCATGAAGAGGACTGTGGGACCAATTTTGTAGGTGCCCCCAGACAGCTAACTCGGACATTCCAGAATCTGCTTAAATCACAGTCCTTGGAAAATTTTGCATCATCTCATTCCGTTGATTTCCATTTCCTGGCACCTGCCAGTTCTCATCAAGGTGGATTGTAGAAGGCTACATAGAAATTGGCAAAACATCTGTGTCGAGTTATTTGGGGAGAACAGATACTAACTCTGGAGGAGATAATAACACTGTACACGAGTTGAAGCTGTTTTGAACTCAAGACCTTTAACACCAATGCCATCTGACCATCATGATGTATCTGCCTTAACCCCTGGTCTCATATTGATTGGTGCATAAATTGTGGCTGTACTGGAGCCACAAGAAACAGACCAAACCTGCTGCCTCTCCAAATGATGGGAAATTGTGTATAGCCTTGCAACACATTTCTGGAGAATATGGTACATAGATTATCTCCAGCATCTGCAGCCTTGAGGGAAGTGGGGTATCCAACAGCCCAGATTCAACGTGCGGGACCTTATCCTAGCTGGAGAAGATTGTGTACCTCGTCAAGGATGGTGCTTGGCCATGGTGTTGTAAAGGTTAAAGGTTGCCGACATGCACCCAAAAGGAGAGCTGTACCATCCAGTGCACAAACTATACAGGCTTCCCATTCAACAAGTATAATAGTAGTATGAATGCAATATGCTTCACATTTTTTCTCTTTTTCTTTCTGTTTCTCGTAAATATGTGTTTTGGTTGAGACCTCACTTTTGTCTTGGCAGGAGGTATGTGTAGGACTTACCAGTTTTATTTTTTTTTGTGACATGTTATGAGTGAACTTACTCATGTATTGTCTGCAACAGAGAGTTTTGATCAGTAAAACTCTTACGCACTTGGTCCCCTGGAAGAAAATTTTACTGAGTGTGTTTTTGTAACACGGACACTAATATTTTACCTTAAGCATTTTTCATCCATACAACCCTTAGGAATTAACCATTCTATACCAAAAGTTCAATTTTGGTTGTAATATTTTTTGTGAAGATTGTGCAGCTGCTGATTATCTTTATTATTTATTAACATCTTCTATGCATTATAATTTTTACTTGGTAAAAGGCATTTTTAGGTTAATAAAATATTAAAATATATTTTTTTTCAAATTTTATCTTTTCATTCTTTAATTTCATCACAAGAATCCATTTCAGGGTGTATCTAAATTGTACTGACAAACTTCAGCAGCCGCTAAATCAAGGAAAAAGGTGAAAATGCACACACACCACATATCTTAAACATACTGGCAAATTTTGATAAGTTATTCCTGAGGTGGAAATGGAAATATTGAGATAGGCAACCCATGGCCCAGGTCAAAAATAGTAAGAGTGGTAAATGCTTCCGAAATTAGATAAAAATTATTATTTATTATCATATTTAATAAACTGCTTGTGGGATAGAAACAAATTAATGGTTACTAATTTTTTAAACCGTAATCATTAATAAAGTGAATGTCGAGTACATGCAATCCACCCCATCATGTTGCCACTCTTATTTCTGCAAGAAAAGTAAGCTGCAGGAAAAATTTCCTATTTTTTACTACAGATTATGAAATGCTGGCAATTTAAGCAATATAAATTTCTTTTGCAAAAATGGTCTAACTTTCGCCCTTTTAGAGTAAAATATCATGTTTAATTTTACATGGAAGTGTTACTGCCTGCCAGGTAGGCAGTTAATAATGGCTGTCTGTGCACTGCACCGTATTGGTGTAGACATTACATACAGGTGGTTTGTGGTGGTACTAAATTGTAACTTGTTTTGTCTAATGGTGTGTCTAAAAGGCATGGGATATTGGTGTGTCATGTTTTCCCCCCACTCTCATTATGAGTACTGTAGTTCCCCTCCTTAACAGAGGAGAGGACTGTATAATAAAAACCCATACTTCATTGTAAGTTTGCATGCATTCTATTACAAGTCAACATGGCGATGCATACGAACTCAAAATGACAGACATTTTTCTCTTTTATGGTGAAGTTAAAGGTAATGCACAAGCTGCTGTACGATTGTATCATGAGAGGTTTCCAGCACTGTGGTAACCTCATCACGAAACCTTCACAACTGTTACTCAGAGACTACATGAAACAGGCACGATTATGGTACAAGGTGGATCTGGTCACTCAAGGCATATCCGTATACCTAATGTGGAAGAAGTACTGAATGTTGTGGAGGAAAAACCGGTTAATACACACCCATGCTATTGCACACAGAGTGGGTGTGTCCCATTCCAATGTATGACATGTTATGTACAAGCAGCTGCTGCGTGCCTACCACATGTGAAAGGTGCAGGCATTGGGACCAACTGATTGGAACCTCTATGTGATTTTTTATAATGGTTTCTGCAACCGTGCACAGTAGTTCCTCATTTTACTTCCATCATATTGTTTACTGAAGAAGCAACATTCGCGAAAGAAGTTAATTTTAACGGCAGGAACAATCACATGTGGGACAACACCAATCCTCTTGCAACCGCCATCACAGTCAACCAGCACAAATTTTCTGTAAACATCTGGGGGGGAATTGTGGGTGATCATCTCATTGGGCTGTACTTGCCACAACAATTGACTGGGCACACGTACTGTCAATTCCTGCAATTTACATTGCCAGATTTGCTCGAGAATGAGCCTCTTGTGGTCTGGTAATGTATGTGGCTTCAACATGATAATGCCCCTCTATATTCCACAAGAACTGTATGGGGTCACCTTAACGTGGAATTTCCAGCACAGTTGATTGGAAGAGGTAGGTGTGTTTCGTGGCCAGCTTGCTCTCCTGACCTTAATCTGCCTGACTTTTTCCTGTGGTGGTTCAGCAAGGCTTTGGTGTATGACACACCCATTGAGTCGAAGGACGATCTGCTAACCAGGGTTATGGCTGCCTGTAACAAGATTCAAGATACACCAAAGTTTTTGAAAGGGTACGCCTGTGTTTCATGTGCCAAATGAATTGTTGCAACGAGGTTGGTGGCTGCCATTTTGAACACTTGTTGTAAAGTTGCTTATGGTGGTACATCATTGAACTGGTAGTGCAAGAACTTCTTCTTTTTCTCTTCTTCTTCTTTTAAATTCTGTATTCCTAACAGTGAGAAAATCCCACCAATCTGTTATTTATGCAAATCACTTATGTAAGACCACACACACAGTTGTGGGAAACTTATTCCAGTATGGTGTGGTGTACAGTCATTACTAGTTGTCCAACTAGCAGGCAATAACACTTCTCCGTGGAATCAAACGTGTAATTATTACTCGAAAAGGGCGAGCGTTGGACAGTTTTTGCTAAATACATTTATGTTGCCAATTTTTCTGGAATATCATAATCTCTAGTCAAAAATACAAAATTTTTTCTGTAACATACATTTTTTACAGAATATGGCTAAACCCCCTTTCAACATGATGGGAGTGGTTTACATGTACATGACATTCACTTTATTAATGATTATGGTTTAAATAATTATTAACCATTACTTTGTTTGTGTCCCACAAGCAGTTTCCCAAAAAAAATATGTCAATAAATGATAATTTTTCACAAACTTTGGAAGCATCTACTGCACTTGGTATTTGACCTGATCCATGGATTTCCTATTTCAATCTTTCTATTTTCACCTCAGTAATAACCTATCAAAAGTTGTCTTTATGTTTTAGATATATGTTTGTGTACATGTGCTTGCGTACAACCTATGGTCTGAAGTGCATTGTAAGGGCAGTACACATCTTTAAATTTGGACCTGAAGCACTAGTTTATTTAAAATACTGAAATTATAAAGACTGAATACTGGGTATCTATATAATGTATAGTTAATTGTGACATGATGATATGACTAATTAGTCTTTAAAATGACAGGTTTGCTACAGGATCATCGAGATTAAGTCTAAATAAGGGTTGTAACTGTAATTGTTTCCATTAAATAATTTTATGACATTGACAGACAGGTGTTATGATGTTTACAGATCTTTGTTCCATTACACATTATTCAGCCACTCAGCGTTCCATCTTGAATATTTTCTCCAATATTTGTTATAAACTAGTGCTGCATGTACAACTTCAAAGATGTGTACCACCCTTATGATTCACTTTAGACCATAGGTCATATATACAATTTCATCTTTGTTTTTTGTGATTTACCTGCTGCCAAAGTTTGTTTAATTTAGATACAGCCTGTATATGCGACCTATTTAATTTGTGCTTCAAGATATGTATCTATTTTTATAGAAAGCTAGGTAGCAAAATTTTCTATCTTTAGCCACCCAGTTAAGATCAAAATATTCCCTCATTAATTGTTAATTATTTTGTAAGTTATCAACATTTTTGATAATTTTTAAATCGTACTTAGGGAATATTTGTATAGCCAGTTCAAATGTATGTTATTCTTGAAAAATGTCAACCAAATATTAGGTGCATCTGTTTTTCAGTTATAATAAAATGAGTTGGTATTTATAGAGATAAGTTATAATTTGTATTTTTTAATATTATATGTATAGTAAGCATGGTATGCAGTTATAATCTCTTAATTTTTTTGTGATTTCATGAATGTAATTTCAAAAAAGCTGAGAAATAGTTATGCCGACAAACACTATTAATGGATTTATTTCTTAGATTATGAATGTGATCACAAACTTAGAGAAGAATTTGCGAAGACATGCTTTGAGACCCTACTTCAGTTTTCCTTACTGCACGGAATGGAATCAGGAGAACTTGGAGGCGTTGAAGACATCTTGGCTGGGCGACTGGCTGTTACAGCACTTCTGCACAGGTTTCAGGAAGTTCTTCATCAGTATGTGCAAGATCAGCGTCTGAGTGGAAAATGTCCACTTCCTAGGTACCCACCAACTCTTGGCTAAATGTTTTTTTGCTGTATTTGGATCCTGGATAACCATTGACACTATGCAAGTTTTGTGACAAGGAGGCCATGTTGGTGATGGTTTAAGTCCATCCTTCAACATTATTTACTTAATGAGCACAAAGTTCATAGCCAAGTGATTAGGAACCTATTGTAATCTGGATGTTGTCATTTTTAGCCTTTCTGTGCATTATATTCACAGCATAAAATTAAAAACTTAAACTTTATTTTATCACAACATAAAAAATTTATACATATGTATTTCCTTAATAGCTATTTGTCTGTGAAACACATGCAATGGCTTTCAGTAGCATAACAATGTGGTGATATTGGCATTGTAACCCTTTCCTTTGCCACTAAGGCTCTCATCAATATGGATTTAAGTTATTAATAAAACTTCAGTTCTAATAAAAAATTAATCATTACCATAAAGTATGATGCCTTTTATTGTATGGTGAGGTAATTTTTCTCCGAGGAAATTTCTGGCTTTGCCAATAATTTTCCTGCTATTGAAAATAACAATATAGCGTATTCCTCATCTCATTTCGCGTGGGATAAAGAGCTCTGCATGTATAACGTTTAGTGTTTGCTATGAACTATGTGCATTACACAGAAATAAAACTTTTATTCATTCTGAATCCAAAATTATAATTTTTTAAACCGTTTAACACAATAATATACATTTTTCACATATGTTAGTAATTGTTATTCCAATTCCTTACTAATCAGCAACCGTTACACACACACTGCCAATTCTAAAACATAATTTATATTGTTTTTTTTTCAGAAACAGGCTGTCTGAAATATCTTTCGTACTGAAGGCGATTGCTACATTGGTTGTTTCACTGAAAAAAGCTCCAAAACAGAAAGGTAAATATCAATGAATTAGTAGTTAAGAGTAGGGGTGGGATGATACCATGTTTTCAATACTCTATACTCAATACAGTTTTCAGCTCAATACCCTCGATACTTTAGATACTCGATACCCTCGAGTAAAAAAAATTAAATAATGCAATCAAATTTTTGTAAACTATGTTTTCATTGTTCTCGACCAAATTTATTATAAATTTTAAAATATAAGAAAAATCACGCAAGAGTATACTACAGATGATGGAAACAAATTTGAAATTTATATAACTTAGTAGTAGGCCTGTCAAGTGTTAAAAAATGATAAATATTAATATGATACTAAAAAAGCACATCAAGCATGTCAATTTTCGAACTAAGAAAGCTTAATAATTTTTATTTAGAAAAACAAGCATTAATTTTTTTTTCTGGATTAAGTCAGATAGGGGAAATGTGGGAATAGTTTATCGCCCGATCAAAAACAATAGCAATTCTTCTGCTACTGTAAGCAAGATAAATTTATTATTCTGTTTGTTGTTTTGCATTGGTCATTTTCTCAGATTGTGTACACACAAAACACGTACAATAAATATGAAATACTGGTTGTAAACACAAATGGCACGTAAAAAAATATGTAGTACTAGCATAAATTTTGACAGTTCTAGAAACGTAGCATGGCCACAATGTATCCTTGCGCCACAGCTGCTCTGTCTATGAATAAAACAGAGTGTAAATAATCAATGCTATGATCAATGTAGGTTACCATTCCAACCTACCTTGTTTTAGTTATGGCTAAGTCATACTGCTGGGCCTCCATTCATTTTATTGCCAGTGGATTGGATGGGGTTGGGAGATGCATTAGTTTAACATCAAGTCGTTATTTCATAATTTATCAGTTTCTTATTTATTAATGTATTCATAATATTCCAGTGATGATTGCAGAAATATTACGTCTGTTTTAAGCATTAAATTAAGATAAAAAAAATTTGCACTATTAATTATGAGTTGCCGCAACTGCTAAACACGTGACTGTCAAGGATGTCCAAATCGATACCTACCAAATAATGAATTTTCAAAGTAACTAAATAACGAAACTTGTCAATTTGAACATGGCCTGTATAATTTTTAATTAGATATTATTGTTTTAGTGGATGTGTTGAAAATTTGCTCATATGAAAGAAACATTCAATAACCTGCCTAGATTTAACCTCACCTAAAGAAAACGTGATAAATATTTAGTTTGTACGGTAATTTGAATATTAAACACATTTGGGATGTAAATATTTTTGGAGACGTTCATTTTCCATACAATACACATGTTAGTAGTTTTGCATTGCAAAACAAGTTGAAATGGTGTTTTTTTAGGCTATGTACATTTAAAACATTCTAATAACCGTTTCAAAATACGTTATTTACAATATACACTTTCAAAACACGTTATTTACAATACGCACAGACTTCAGTTCGTAATTCCTATTCACAACTCCTGAATACATGTTGTTCTATTGCAATCCTTACTAGATGTTTCTCTACAATCGATACAAAATAATTACCTGAATCGTTAAATAAATACGACACTACATGGGCTTTCAGAAACTAGTAAACTGCCAAAAACAAAATAAGCGGTGCCGCTTCGTGACAATAAGGAATATGGTGGACCAAGTATCCAAGCCATATACACGTGTCGATAAAAAGTATCAAATAAAAGTATTGACATGCACGTAGCGATACTCGATACTTTTGATACTGCCCACTATCAAGAGGTATTGAGGTATCAAAGTATTGAACGGCCCATCTCTAGCTAAGGGTAATACTAAAATCATACTCTTAAGATTTAAACAAATTTTCTGAAGGGTACACAGGTAGTAGGTTTACTAAAAATTTTAAGTCACTGCATTTTTCTTGCTTGGAAAAGCATGGCTAGAGTGAAACATTTATAAATACCAAATTGTTGAGAAATAAATGGCTGTTTTCATATCTCACAATTTATAGGATATAGAATGGAGTAAACTTATTTGCATCACTCCGACATTGCCCTCACTGTCCTGCTCAGGATGTAGCCCACTGCTGCTGTGCTCGTGCACAGCCACGCATTACCATGTGTTCTGTGTACAGGTCACGACGCTTGTTCATGCAGAAACAGATCAGTGAAACTCGTCACAACCCGTTTGACCCATTGTACGAAGAGTTAACTCACCCTAATATGTTTATTGTGCTAATTTGATCAGTACCCCTGAAAGCAGAGACTAATTTATATAAGGGAAAATGTTATCTCCCTTTTCCATCCCATAAGTGATGCATTATTAGCCTAAAAGTGCAAAGCCACGTGGTTTATGTTTGAATACTAAACACAGACTTGAGATGCTCATAAAATATATTATTATTTTCTAGTATTTATGTCATATCTGTTTGTTCTTGAGTCCTGTTAAAAGGTTTTGTAGGCAATCTCGGCAGTTCTGGCATTCGTCATGCTATGTACCCAAACTTTAATTCTTTCACGTAATATTAAATTTTGCTTATAATTTAATATTTTTCTTTTTGACTGTCAGTGCTTATGTGAAATGTGTTGTATTATTTTCTAATGATTTTCTGTATGCTTTACCGGCCCATTCCGGCTTGTTCACGTGATTATTATTTTTTCCGACACATGTGAAATGAGTATTCTCAACAGTAAATCATCAACTTTAGATGTCGGAAAGACTCTATTAATTCTTCCAGTTCTTATTTTGTATTTCTGAGGGTTTTGCTTTATACATTTTGCCAAATATATGTGTAAACTAATTTCCCCTTATGAAGCTGGCGGATGATCTTGACAAGGTAACCGGATGACTCTGCCACCATCTTTAGTCTTGAGCAGCAGGCCAACGAATATGTACGTGTGTCGTGCATCGTGGAAGCCTTCATCAACTTGAACCAATCATCTTCACTGCAATAGTAAGTCTTAGTATACCAGAACCATTTTATTTATTTTTGCACCTCACTCATACGTATCCCCTCCGTCAGACTTGCGGCCCTGGAGAGTGTAATGCCTTTAAGTTTTCACATGCTAAAAGTACTTTCTACTGCATCGACCGATGGCAGGCCTAAATGCCATGCCCACTTCAGACGAGGGTCAAATTGTATTACAGTGTGAATATAGCCTTGTTCCATCAATATACACTTTGAGAAGGACCACATCTTAATTTTATTGCACAGTACTTAACGTATCTTAGGGACCTGGCCCACTCCAGAATACCCACGTGCTCAGTTTATGAACTGTGTAAATGTGCTAATTAAAAAAAAACACACAGACACACACACACACACACACACACACACACACACACACACACATACACACACACATATATATATATATATATATATATATATATATATATATATATATATATATGTGTGTGTGTGTGTGTGTGTGTGTGTGTGTGCGTGTGTGTGCGCACGCGCACGCGCATGCGCGCTTTTATTAACGTTCATTAGTTAAAAAGTTATGAATATATGAAGTTGCAAGTTGGAATCTGTCAGAACCTCAAAATGAACACCATGTTGTGTGGCCCGTTGTAGTATTTTAGACGAGCCTAAGGGAGCTCCTGCTATGTGTATAAGTGAGTGCCCCCCAGTTTAAAGCTTGCCAAGTCTATTTTTAGAACAGTAGCACCACTGGATGTTAGAATTTGAAGGTCGCAGACTTGTATTTTTTGCTCATAGTGTTTCGTGTTGTAGTTATCTATGGGTTTTGTGTGTATATAAGTATGTTGCGTTCTGTATTTATTCACTTTGCGTGGTGTCATTAGAGGAGAGACATCAGAATGAAACATTGGCAGAATCGTATTTCCAGATATTATCCCAGGAAGGTATATCGTAATGTTCATCATATTTAAAAGGATGTTAATAACTCAATACAGAATGGAGTAATTGGGTTTGTTGATGCAGAAGAAAGTTACATATTGTTGTCTTTCAGGTTTCAATTTAGATTTCAAGGAATTACTGCCAAAGCGGGAAGTGGTTTGTTAGAATTTTGTTTCTTAGGAAGAGCTAGTAATTCAAAGTAACTGACTCCAAAGTACATAAGTGAGATTGATTCTCTGGACATTATCTGCTGGAAGACCTTTCCTGTTAATGAAGGTGTAAGTAGTCAGACTGCTATTATAGGATTTTTGGTATTTCTGTGATGTTTTCCCTTAAGAAGATCAAGTTTGAAGTTGATTAGATTTGGTTGTACAGGAAGTTAAGTGGTATTACTGGCAATATGAAAGTGATTGGTTATGTTGAAAAACAGTGAAAGTTCCACCAAACACACAAATGCACCATGCCAAGGGTGTAACAACCCAGGTGACCAGCCTGCCCATGCCTCTGGTCACATGCAGAAAGACCACTCTGGAATTGCGCCGTGAAACAGTGGTCTAAGTGCCGTGTCTGCTCAGCCACAGTGTGCTGCCAACGCCGAGGTTCAGCGCCAGGCGCCATGGTGTTGGATATGCTGTGATGAACAATATCTCTAGTACAGAATGTGCTCTAACAAAGTGACAACGGCTATGGGAAACGTGCCAACAGGGTAGGACCACAACAGGGGCCTTCCTACTCTACCAGAGTGCCAGTCACAGCGCCCCCAGAAAAAGTGAATAACCAGCCAGTCGCCTACTAGGGACAAGTGAGTACGACCATTTATAAACTCTTGAAGGTACCTTTGTGTGTTTCAAATGTTACAACTGTTACCTTGATTGATACCACGGCATCGCACAATTTTGTCCGCAAAGAACTTGTAAAATTTTCAGATATTCGTGGTACTAACTTAAGCGTAGAGCTCGCCACACTGAATGGCAAAAGTGATATCATTGCTGGTACTCAGCTTAGCCAAAAATTTAGGGATGTTGAAATATGTGTTCTCGTCTTAGTCTCAAAAGAAATCTGTGAAGATGTTAGTTTTGGAGTACCTTGGCTAATTGATCAGGAAGTAATCATAGAAATTTCTAGAGATAGGATACATTTCAGCAAGCAAGTCAGATATACTAGTTACAACATAGACGTGTAGAGGGTAACTTACAGCTCGTAACTCTAGATGCCTTCGATCATGGTGTTCTGGCTGAATTTCATACCACCTTTGAGCCGTCAGAAAGTGGGTACAATTCTGCTATAACCTTAGCACCAAAAAAAAGATGGAGGGTGGTGGTTTTGTTTTGAGTTAGGCCCATAAATCAAATAATAGAGTGTGCCACACCCCTGTTTATCAGTACAAACACTGCCCTCAACATCCTTTGCAAGGCAAAATTTTTGTTATCTTTTAACCTGAAAAGTATATTTTTTCAGATTCCAGTAAAATTGGAAGATAGGCACAAAATGGCTTTTACGGCACCAGACAGCCGCAGATACCAGTCCTGTGCCATGCCCTTTGGGCTTAAACGTGCCTTGTCTACTGGGTCATAAAATGGTACCGTGTTCATCTGTAGTACAGGCATTTCATGCTGAGGACAGATAACCGTTGCTTGTTGTGGATGCACAGAATGCATAAGGTACGTAGCAAATTAACGAGATGGTCAATGTTGCTACAAAATTTCGACTTTTTTGTCGAACATGTGCCCGGCAAAGATAATCAGTTGACCGACACCTTGTCACATTCCCCGAACAAGAGGGAAACAGCTGTAGACAAATTGGAGTATGAGACCACCATACCTTTGAAGAATAATATAACAACTCCAGTAGTGCTACAACAAATCATGGTGAAACAACCACAGCAAAACCCGCTACAGAAACATTCACAGATGACCTCTACATATACATGTTAAATCAATAACAAATGTCAGTGGAGGTGAAAAATATAAATGCCCAATGCAAACAAGAAGTAGTAGAGGGGTGGAGCGTGATTGACAACCGGCTCCAGACACATAACAACAGCCAGTCAGGAGGTTGGTGGTGCCTCTACTTGCCGCCAGGGGCGCGCTCTACTGTCATTCACGTTGCCTATAGCAACGGCCTCTTTGGTCACCCAGGAGCAGCACCTACAATGCATAACAAACGTAGCGTCATTTTTGTGACCTCTCCTTAGAAAGAAAATAAGGGAATACGTGCGCAAGTGTCATGCCTGCAGTGTTCACAAAACACGTAGGTCAGATGGAAACGTAGATCAACAGTCTAGGCTACCGCAATGTCCTTTTGAAGCTACAGCCCTAGACTTCATTGTTCCATGTCCACGCTCATAGGATGGCAAAAGTTTTCTTTTAGTGGTGACTGAGTTGTTTACACGATGGTGCGAACTGTTATGCCCTGCCAAGCACGTATATATGACATTGCTGCCATCCTAATGGAGGAGTTTTTTCACCACTGGGATTACCCCAAAACACTCCGTAGTGAAAATACCACCCAGTTTCCCAGACCGCATTGGAGAGGTTTGTGCACTGAGTGGCGTGTTGAACACCACACCACTGACATCTATCATGTACGTGCAAATCCTATCAAATGCCAGAACCAGGAGATAAAGCACAGTTGCACCTGAGAGTAGGCGAAGATCACAAATCATGGGCCAAGCACATCCCAAACATAGTGTTTTGTTTACATAACTGCACTCATGAAACCACTGGAAAATCTCCTGCTGAATTGTTTGACGCGGGCCTAGCACGCCCAGGGAAGTTTGCTTGCCTTGATCCAGACTTGAACCCAACTGCTACAGACTCTGATCTGAGATAAGTTACGAAGTGCGCAAAAACAAAAAAAAAGCTACATCCAAAAATGGCGTCCTCAAACCAAATGACCACCTAAGCACTTGTTACCAGGTGACTTTGTTTACATGCATGTTCACCACTTGTCAACAGCCAATCAGGGTTTTTGTGCGGGACTCGCCCCCAAATGGACTGGGTCGCACAGGATTCTGGAAAATATCAGTACAACATCATCTAGTGCAAACCAGACTGAAGAAGAGGTGTAAGGTCCACAAGGATGATATCCTCACTTCATTCAACCCTGACAACATAGACGGAACATGTCCAGCTGTCATCCAAGAAGATGTAAGTGAAATAGAAAACGACCGAAACTCACTTCTGCAGATGCAGAAGTGAGCTATGTTTTGCCATCTAACATAAACCAGTGCAAAACCCGAGGTGGAAATCTGGCATCTTTACGAGGGCAGTCACACTTAGATTTTCGTAGGTTCCCATCTGCCACGCCACCTACTGCAGCGCCTGCCACAACAACAGTTCAGTGGTCGGCGGTAGAGGACATCAGTGACATGTGGGGAGGGGAAACGTCACCCCTCTGCTTCTGTGGCTTTCCAGCTGCCACGCAGCAGACCTTCCCGCTCGACACTGCTGCAGCTCAGTGATCAGCACCAGAGCTCATCGACGTCATGTGGAGGGAGATGACCCCCCCCCCCAAAACCCAGAAACAACGAGCAACAACAGGCCCCGCAGGGAGATGGGAGCAGCTCTTCCGCCATCTCCACATATTCGTCGGTGTATCACCACCAAGCCCACTCACAACAACGCTGCATGACTGCCTCGCTTAAGGCACCCAGCTTACACCAGCCAAAGAGCTCATGCTTGCCAACTTACATTGCCGACACGCACCCTCCTGCAGGTCGTATGTGAGGGGCCCCTGTAGCCACTTTGTATGCCCTATGTCGTTGATGGCATTGGCGAACGCATGAGACATCTCACGAGCTAAGGAACTGGCCATTTCATACATACAGACTGAGGCAGCACCCCTTGCGCCGCCCCATCTCCTGCTGCACTTCAGCGTAACCATCGCTAAGAGATGTTGCCGCACATTGGTCTCCCCTTCGTAGAAGTGGGTGGTGGCATTTGACGTTTCCCTCAGGATACAGCCTACTACTGCTCTGCTCGTGCGCCAGCCACACACAGTCATGTGTTCTGTGTACAGATCACCATGCTCATTCATACAGGAACGGATCAGTGAAACAGGTCATGGCTCATTTGCCTCATCGTACAGAGTGTAAACGCACCCTAATATGTATGTCGTGGTGATTTGATCTGTGCCCCTAAAGCAAAGTCTAATTTATATAAAGGAAAGTATTATCTCCCTCTTACTCCCCATAAGTGTGTGTGTTATTAGCCTAAGAGTGCAAAGGCGTATAGGTTACATTTGAATACTAAACACAGACTTGAGATGCTCATAAATAATTTTGTTTTCTCAAGTTCTGGTAAAATGTTACTTAAACTATATCGGCAGCTCGGGCATCCACCATGCCACGTGCCCGAACTTAAATTTTTTCACATAATATTTAATTTAACTTATAATTGAATATTTTCTTTTTTTTTGAATGTCAGTGCTTATGTGAAATGTCTTGTATTATTTTCTAATTATGTATTTTCTGTATGCTTCGCCGGCCCATGCTGTCTTGTTCGCGTAATTATTATTTTTTCTAACACAAGTGAAATGAGAACCCTGGACAGTGAGTAATCAATTTTACATTTCAGAAAGACTCTATTAATTCTTCAAGTGCTTATTTTGTGTTTCTGAGAGTTTCATTGTATACATTTTGCCAAATTTATGTGTAAACAAATTTTCTCTCATGATGCTGGTGGGTGATCTCGGCGAGGTAGCCAGATGTCTCTTCCACCATCTTTAGTCTTGAGCAGCAGGCCAATGAGGATACACGTGTGTCGCAAGTTGCGGAAGCCTTCATCAACTTGAACCAATCATCTTAACTGCAATAGCAAGTCTTGGTGTACCGGAACCATTTAAATTTTTTTGCTCCTCCTGCGTAGGTATCCTCCTCTCCATCAGACTCGCGGCGCCGAAGAATGTAATGCCTTTAAGTTTGTACATGCTTAATAATACTTCCTACCATGTCGGTCAATGGCAGGCCTAAATGCCATGCCCGCTTCAGATGAGGGTCAAAGTGTGTTGTAGTGCGAATGTAACCTGATTCCATCAATATACGCTTTCAGATGGACCACAAAGACACTATAGAAGGAGATACCAGCATAGGAATATATTTAGGAATATTGGTGGATTTAGTACTGATGTTTCTAAAGGAGACAGACAATATTTTTGTTAAGCAATTTACTCAGTGTCAAGGGAGGGTTTTTTTTTTTTTTTTTTAATATATATATATATATATATATATATATATATATATATATTCCATGTCATTGTGCGTTATTCGCGGCTCGGGCGGTTTTCTTCCTGATATCTCATACACACCAACCTGCCCAGCACTTACATTTGCCTCCCCTCCTTCCAGTCAATAGCGAGCAAGCTTGCTTATCTACCACCTGTGCACACTGTCACGTCACTTGTTAAATGGTGTTTACAGTAGCAGCAACCTGCGTTTAGTTGTTTTAAATTAAATCTTATGTTGAGTACATTTACCTGCAAGTTATTACTATTATATAAACATTACACACACACGCATATATATATATAAATATCTTTTTTAAAAGAGATTTACAGAACCAGTACATAAGTATTCACCCTTGATGAAGTTGTTACTATTCATTTCATTATGGTAGTCTCTGCATTTATTTTTGCCTTTAAAAATTAACTTGGTTCCCTCAATGAAGTCATATTCACTACCTGCATGAACTATAATCCATTGCTGGCCTGGATGATTGTTTTGTGCACTCCTGCTACGTCATCAAGTTGCCAACGCTTGTTCACAGTGTAATTCAGATGAATCCAAGTCTCACTGAGGTATATTACAAGTGATTTACTTTCGCCTTGTCTGTCATTTTTCCATATAGCTCCCAGGTATTTCGCTTGCCATGCGACAATCTAACAAGTGGTTAATTATACATTTTTTAAACTTTAACACCATTGCTTTGATTAATTTTCACAAAGTTTCAATACTACTTATGAAATGTATTATTTTGCCAACACTGCCAACAAGTTTTTTTAGTTGTTATTTTTTTTATAGCACCAAACTCTTGCAATTTTCTTTGTGTCACTCTAGCATGACATGAATCAAACTGTATTCTTCTGTCTACAGTTTTTCTCTTCTTACCAGGACAACAGTTTAGTTTTGTTCCGTTGCTAGATGGTATACTGCCCTCTTTAAGATATTTTTGAAACAAAAATTTTTGATTTCCCGGTTGCAACTGAAGCACATTTTGCCGCACACTGAATAGGAATCATCACATTACCATGTTCCTTTTCTGTATAGCAAAACTGAATTACAGTTTTAACAATTTCTCTAGCTTGTTGTGCACAAGTCTATTGCTTTTACATTTCTCAGGTATTGAAAATATTACAGTAGATAAAATATAACTTCCCGGTGCACACAAACACAAGATGATGACAAAATGCTGCTGATCTTAAAAAGACTAATTGGCAAATAGTGTTTTCTTGGAGTGGGCCAGGTCCCTAAGGTATGTTAAGTACAATGAATGGAGATCGTTCACCTCGAGAAACATGGTTGGTAATAGCATCCCCTTAAATTGGGGAAATGGGGGTTGCAATCCTGTGTTTGCATGAATCGTGTTAACAAACAATTGGAAGCAATTTATTGCATGAAGTTATTAATCAGCAAGTCTACATTAAAAAAAAGGTTGTGTCCGAACACTCTCAGGTGAACTGTTTGTGAGAAATCCGTGGCGACATCATTCCACAAGCGATATTGAGTGGCCTAGCAGGTAGGCAATCCACAACACACACGGGACATGTTACTATGATGAAATACGGACAGTGGTTTCATGATGAAACAGTAGCTGAATGACTTGAGGTATACAGAAATTCTCAGCGCTCAATATTTGCTGGGCTTGGCACCATCAACATATTAATGCTTCTACGTTACTATCTGAAGAACAGGATGTTAAAAGCAGGGATATTGCTTAGATTACCATATTAGACCTCTTTGATTCACTGACAAGACTGCGAGCAGACAAAGATATGTTGCTGCAAATAAAAACTATTTAAATTGACGTGGCTTAGCTGCTAGCAAGGGGCAGAGTATGCTGGATTTGAGAGAAACCCTGCTTAATGGCTAGAATTTTAGAAAAGTTGTAGGTACTTCCCAAGGGCACCAGCTCATCTATTCATGGGTGAGCATGTGTTGACTCATTCTCAGGGCAGTAACAGGTCAACAGCCACGTAGCAGTCCCCTCGCAGCACATGTTAATGAAAGTAATTGAGAGAGAGTTCAATTATCACATTTACACAGTTCATAAACGGAGCACGTGTTTTCTTGGAGTGGGCCAGGTCCCTAAGGTATGTTAAGTACTATGAAATACATTTAAGACGTGGTCCATCTGAAAATGTATATTGATGGAATGAGGCTACATTCAAACTACAACACACTTTGGCCCTCATCTGAAGTGGGGGTGGCATTTAGGCCTGCCATCGGCAGACATGTCTGGAAGTACAAGCACATGAAAACTTAAAGGCATTATACTCTTTGGGGCCGCGAGTATGACAGAGAAGAGTATACATATGCGGAAGGAGCAAAAACAATTAAAACAGTTACGTTATACCAATACTTACTATTGCAGTTAAGATGATTGGTTCAAGTTGATGAAGGCTCACGCGACACGTGTGTATCCTTATTGGCATGCTGCTCAAGACTAAAGATGGTGGAAGAGACATCTGGCTACCTGGCCGAGATCACCTGCCAGCATAGTGAGGGGAAATTTGTTTATACATACATTTGGCAAAATGTGTACAATAAAACTCTCAGAAACACAAAATAAGCACTGGAAGAATTAATGTCTCTTTCCAACATGTATAGTTGGTTACCTACTGTCCAGAGTTCTCATTTTACTGGTGTCTGGAAAAAATAATAATTACGTAAAGAAGCCTGAATGGGCCTGTGAAGCATACAGAAAATCATTAGGAAGTAATACAAGACATTTCACATTAGCACTGATGCTCAAAAAGACAATATTAAATTATAAGCTAAATTTAATATTATTAGAAAGAAGTTAAGTTTGGGCACGTGACATGGCGTATGCCGGAATTGTCGAGATTGTTTAAGTAACATTTTAACAGAACTCGAGAAAATAAATTTTGCTCTTTTAAATCAAAACAAATATGACATAAACACTAGAAAAATATATTTTTATTTATGAGCAACTCAGGTCTGTGTTTAGTATTTAAATATAATCCACATGGCTTGGCACTCTTAGGTTAATCACACTTATAGGAGCCATTGAAATAACCCTTTCCCTTATATAAATTAGACTCTGCTTTCAGAAGCACAGATCAAATTAGCACAATATACATATCAGGGTGAGTTTACTGTTTTTCCGATGGAGAATACGGGTCTTGACCTGTTTCACTGATCCGTTCCTGCAGAAATGAGCATTTTGACTTGTACACAGAATGCATGGCCGTGCATGGCTGGTGCTTCAACAGAGCAGTAGTAGGCTGCATCCCGAGCAGGATAGTGAGGGTGTCAAATCCCCCCTCCCCGCCACCACGGCTCATGTGAAACCAATGGCTCGATGCTGCGACATCTTGTAGCTATGCTGAAGTGCAGCTGAAGGTGGGGCTACGCAAGGGGCGTTGCCTCAGCCTGTAAGTAGGGAATGGCCTGTTCCCTACCTCGTGAGACGTCTCGTGTGGTAGCCGATGGCATCAAGGACGTAGGGCATCCGAAGTGGCTGTAGGGGTATGTGAAGTAGGGCCTGCAGGAGGGCTTGTGGCGGCAATGTGAGTTGGCATGTCCGAGCTCTGGCTGGTGCAAGCTGAGTGCCTGAAGCAGAGGGGTCGCGCAGCTTTGTTGTGAGTGTGCTGGGCAGTGATACACCGACTAACAGGGGGATGTGGCGGAAGAGCTGCTCCCATCTCCTTGCAGGGTGTGTTGCCACTCGTTACTGGGTGCAGGAAGTGGCACTTCCCCCCACAGGACGTTGATGAGCTCTGGCACTGACCGCTGAGCTGCAGCAGTGTCAAGCGGGGCAGTCTGCTGTGTGGTGGCTGGAAAGCCACAGAAGCCAAGGGGTCACGTTTCCCCTCTCTACACGTCATTGATGTCCTCTGATGCCAACCACTGAACTGTTGTGGCAGGCACAGCAGTAGGAAGCGTGGCAGCTGGGAAGCCACAAAAATCTAAGGGTGACTGCCCTCGTGATGACACCAGACTTCCACCTCGGGTGTTGCTGTGGGTTATGTTAGACAAAAAAAAAGTCACTCACTTCTGCCTCAGCAGCACTACCTGGTTTTCTGTCATTTTGTTTTTCACTTACATCTTCTGGGATGATGTCTGGACGTGTTACATCAACGTCATTGGGGTTAGAAGCAGTGCGGATTTCATCCCTGTGAACCTTACACCTCTTCCTCGGCCAAGTTTACACTAGATGCGACGTTGGACTGAACTTTTCCAGGACCTTGTGTGGCCCGGTCCATTTGGGTGCAAGTCCCGCACAAAAACCCTGTGTGGCTGTTGACAATTGGTGCGCACGCATGTAAAAATAGTCACCTGGTAACAAAGGCTTAGTTGGTCGTTTGGTTTGAGGAAGCCATTTTTGGATGTAGCGTTTTTTTGTTTTTGTGCACTTCGTAATGATGCTGCCACCTCTCCCTTTCCCTTACCTCAGAGTCTGCAGCATCTGGGTCCAAGTCTGGTACACGGCAGGCAAACTTCCCTGGGAATGCTAGGCCCATGCCATTCAACAATTCAGGAGGATATTTTCCTGTGGCCTCATTTGTGCGGTTACGTAAACAAAAAGCTATGTGTAGAATGTGCTTGGCCCATGATTTGTGATCTTCACCTACTCTCAGGTGCAACTTTGCTTTAGCTCCTGGTTCTGCCATTTAATTGGGTTGGAAGGCACGTGATGTCAGTGGTGTGGTGTTCAACATACCACTCGGTGCACAAACCTCTACAACACGGTTTGGGAAACTGGGTGGAATTTTCACTAACTAGTGTTTTTGAGTAACCCCAGCTGGGAAAAACCTTCTTCCTTAGGGTGGCAGTAATGTGTAGTATGCACACTCTTGGGAGTGCATACAGTTTGCACCATCATGTAAAAAAATTGGTCACCACTGAAAGAAAACGTTTGCCGTCCGATGAGCTTGGATATGGACCCAAGAGGTCTAGGGCTATAGCTTCAAAAGGACATTGTGGTAGCCTTAGCTGTTGTTGGGCTTTTCCATCTGACCTACGTGTTTTGTGAACACTGCAGGCATGACACTTGCGTACGTATTCCCTCACTTGCTTTGTAAGGCCAGGCCACAAAAATGACGCTGCAATGTTATGCACTGTATGTTGCTCCTGGGGGAACGGACAGTACGTTGCTATGGGCAATGCAAATGACAGTAGTGAATGCCCCTGGTGGCATGTAGAATCACCATCAAACTCCTGACTGGCTGTTGTTATGTGTCACGAGGGGGTTGTCAATCACTTTCCGGCCCTCTTCTATTTCTTGTTCTCACTGGGCCTTTATTTTTTATTACCTTCGCTGACATTTGTTGTTGGTTTAACATGTACACGTAGAGGTCATCTGTGCACTTTCATGCTAGCGGGTTTTGCTGTGGTTGTTTCACTGCAATTTGTTGTAGCACTACTGGAGTTGTTATATTATTTTCTGGAGATACGATGGTCTCAGACTTCTCTTCACCTACTACTGTTTCCCTTTCGTTCGGGGAACATGACTAGGCGTCGGCCAACTGATTGTCTTTGCCGGACACATGTTTGACAACAAAGTCAAAATTTTGTAGCAACATTGACCATCTCGTTAATTTGCTATGAACCTCATGAATTTTGTGCAGCCACAACAAGCAACGTTTATCTGTCCTCAGCATGAAATGCCTGTACTCCAGATGAATGCGGTACCGTTTTATGACCCAGATGATCACCAAATATTCTTGTTCGTGTAAATCATAGCACTTTTCAGCATTGCCAAGTTTGGCACTGGAATAGTCAATAACAGAGTGCTCTTGACTGTTGCTATACTGGAAGAACACCGCACCGATGCCTTCTTGACTGGCGTCAGTATGTAAATACAGGTGGCATGTTGTGTCAATGCATGTGAGGGTGTGGCACTGTGAGAAATGATATTTCACCTCCTCAAATGCATTTTGCTTGTTGGCATCCCACTTGTACTTCTTAGCGGATGAGAGTATTTCAGTCAGCGGCGTTGTAACTACTGAAAAATCATGCACATACTGTCTGAGCCAATTTATTAGGCCAAAGAATTTTCGTAAGTGCTTCCACGTGGTATGCACGAGATACTCTTGAATGGTGGCTAATTACTATGGCGTGGGGCAGTTCCCTTCCCCGTCGACAAGGTGGCCAAGATATTTAATGCTAATTTTCCTTATGCTACACCTGTGATTGGCACAGGTTAGGCCATTGATCACTAGTCATTCCAAAATAATAGCTTGGTGTCGCAGATGGACTTCCCATGTTTTTGACCACATGACCACATAATCTAATTAGGCCATTACGAAGTCACCAATTACTCTGTCAGGGACTTTCACCAATGCTCTGAAAAGTAGACAGTGCACATTTAAGCCCAAAGGGTGTGCCACAGAACTGGTATCGGCGACAGTCTGTTGCCGTAAAAGCCGTTTAGTGCCTATCTTCCGGTTTTACTGGAATCTGCCAAAATCCACTTTTCAGGTCATAAGATAACAAAAATTTTTGCCGTGTAAACTATGTTGAGGGCTGTGTTTACACTGATAAATGAGAGTGGGGCACACCCTCTTATTTGATTTATGGGTCTAAAATCAATACAAATCTGCCATGCTCCATATTTTTTCAGTGCTAAGGTGATAGTTGAATTGTACCTGCTTTCTGACGGCTCAATTATTCGTCATGTTTCATTTACGCAATTTTGCGGTTGGTGACGTTCAGGTGGTATACTTCGTAATCTGTAAGGCATGTCCAGAGTGGATTGTTGTGGATCGTTTTGATCTCGTGTTTGGCAACATTGGTACAGTTAAGCAGGTCAGATGGTGGGATTACGTCTTTTCTCTCGTTTAAGATGTTTTCAAAGGTGGTATGAAATTCAGCCAGAACACCATGATCGAAGGCATCTAGGGTTACGAGCTGCAAGTTACCCTCTACATGTCTGTGTAACTAGTACATCTGACTTGCTTGTTGAAATGTATCCTATCACTAGAAATTCTTATGATTACTTCCTGATCAATTAGCGAAGGTACTCCAAAAATAACATCTTCGCTGATTTCTTTTGAGACTAAGCTGAGAACACACATTTCAACATCCCTAAAATTTATCTCAAGCAGAGTAACACCAATGATATCACTTTTGCCATTCATTGTGGCGAGCACTACTATTAATTTAGTACCATGAGTACCATGGATATCTGAAAATTTTACAAGTTCTTCGTGGACAAAATTGTGCTATGTAGTGGTATCAATCAAGGCAACATTTGTAACATTTGAAACACACACAGTTACCCTCAAGAAATTATCAATTATCGTACTCACTTGTCTCTATTATGCAACTGGCTGGTTATTTACCTTTACTGGGGTGCTGTGACTGGTACATTGGTAAAGAAGGAAGGCCCCTGTTGTGGTCCTACCTCATTGGCGCGTTTCCTATAGCCGTTGTCACTCTGTTGGGGCATGTTCTGTGCTAGTGGTACTGTTTATCATGGCATATCCAACACCGTGGCGCCTGGTGCTGTACCTTAGCATTGGCAGCACTTGGTGGCTGAGCAGAATAGTATTCCCCACAGGCCCAGAGCAAAAATGATTTGACTGAGTTTTTACTGCAATGCCGATACAATAATTTGCAGTTTGCAAACTTATTATGATAATCCATCATTAAAAAAGATCAAAAGCACAGTACTTACTCATGAAGCATTACTGCAATGTATGCTTGATGAGAAATATGTGTCAAAATTTACAATTATTCAAAAATGAGATTTAGCTATATTATACCATTTTCAGTATGCAAATAAACATACCACATGTAAAAAATAAATATTTACATTCCTAACCTTAATTAATTTTCGGTGCACACTGTTTTACTACCCTGAGTATACTCATCTGTGTTTATATTCACTTAAAAGTACTATGTATATATATTCATAAATTATGCCAGGTTTAGAAAATATTTACATAAAATTTCATTACATAAGATTTGAATCACATAAAATTGTTATAACAAAATAGTAAAGTTCACTGCATTCTTTCTTATTAACCCAAGTATTCTTGTCTGTGTTTATATGCTTGTAAAAATATTACATATATTTATCAAATTGGCCAGATTTAGTTAAAATATGCCTAAAAATCCATTAAATTACTTTTGGAACATATAGTATTATAAATAAATTACTTATGTTCGCTACACACTATTTTATTAACCTGACTCTTTTGTGTTAAACTAGCATGTGAAAATTTATTTATATTTGTAAATGTGGTCAGAATGAATAAGTCGTAACATAAAATACTATCATGTAAGCTTTGTAAATTGTATAAAATTATTACAATAGTGGAATCTTTACAAAAACACCAAAAAATAATTTTAAAACAATGATGCCATTCATCACTAAAAATACAACTTGTATTTTTTACATATGTATTCAGTTTGTTTCTATCCCTTGTGCAATACATATAAAAAATGTTATTGGAGAAAGGCAACAAGATAATGAGACTAAAGTATGTAAATATTTATTCACAATTGTTGTTCACTCAGGCTGTATAAAATTTCTGCCTAAATGTCTGCTTTTGTATAGTAAACTCTGAAACACAGTACAACACAAAGTGATACACCACAATCTTTACACATGTACATGTTTCATGCTGTATTTTTTTTTCCTTGTGCATCCGTCACCCTGCTACACATTGCACACTGGCATGTTGGATTGCTTTTCTTTTCAGTTGACCGAATCATAGCTAGAAAGTGTTGTGCATTTATTCTCAATGGATTAACTGATTTTCCGGACTGCCTTGCCCTGGATACATTGTTGCATGTGAAAATTGTCAGTGAGATTTTTGACTATAGCCTCTTTGTACTCCAAATGTGACTGTTTCCTTTAAATCTTTGTATACTTGTATACAGCAGAAATGAATTCCATATTACTAGGTCCATAAATGAAAAAATATCTTCTTACAGTATTTTTTTTCCTCTCTTAGTACATACTGCATAATCTGCTATGCACTAGTCAACAATGTCCACACCTCCCATTAATGGTTGTAATGTAATACAACTTGTGGTTTCATATGCTGTTGTCTATTTATTGTTACACATTTCATTTCAGGATTATAGGTTGTAAACAAAATTCTGACTTTCTTGCCCATCCATTTCATTACCATAACTTTCCCTCCTTGGAAAGCCATGACACTGTCTTTTTGCAATTTTCATTTATGCAATTCTGGTGGCAGTTCTTTTCTGGTTGTTTGACAGTCCAATATGTGTCTGTTTAGTGTGATATCAACATATCTGCCAGTTGCAATGAAGTATAAAAGTTGCCAATAATGACACAATAAATAGCTTTTTCCAAGAAGAGGTTTCACAAATGACATTACTACTAGCAACGACATTGGCTTTTGTATTCGTCATCAAAGTTTGTTCCCCATCCAGTGTATATTACAAATGAATATACATATCCGTCTGATGATTCATATAACATGAATATTTTTATTCCGAACTGTACCATCTTGATAGGTAAGTACTGTTTCCATCCAAGACATCGCTTGAATAACGTAAGACTTTCATATACTGTTACATCTCTTTCTGGAGCTTAAAGTTCAGAAATTTTTTTTGAAAATGGATATATTGGCCATATCTTGTTCAGTTTAGGGATTGAGGGTTTGTATGAATGGCTGCATCATATGACTCATTGTTAATGAAGTGAAGAAATAGTTTCAGTTGAATAAATCTGCGAAATTTCATAGTTTTTCTGAAAAATGGTGTGCCAAATATTTGGTCCTTATCCCAGTACATTTTATATGTAAGCTTCATTTCAATGCTTTGATCCACAACTAATGCAAGAAAAACATGTATTTCTTCTTTTGTTGTTGACTTCCATTTTGTCTGTGGATGGGTTTGAATATATTGTGATGCAAAATGGTTGGTTTCTGTAGCTATGAGTTCAGCCAAGTCAGTATTAATAAACAGGTGAAAATAATCAAGAAAATTGTCAGAATTTACATTGATTACTCCAGGCTTATCTGTAAATAGGTATCTCGGTGGAGTGATGTTTGGCATACTGCAGTTTATCTCACGCCATATTCGGACAGCTATCTCATTCTTCTGAGCTAGAAATGTTGTTATAATTGTTACTATCGGATCCTGATATATCAAGATCATTTACTTCGCTTTCTTCGATGTCTGAATCACTGATTTTGAACTGTTACAATCGTATATTTTTCATTAACCTATTCTTCACGAATGGTAGAGAATGACCACACAGTTGGCTATTTGGAAGAGACATTAAGGAAGAATAACAGGACTGCTGAAGTTAGCCATTCGGGAGACATGAGTAAGCTCTCGGCTTGCGGAAGATTACAGGTCTGTTAGTGAAACATCTACATCTCTTGCTTACTACTTACATGACTCCTTTTTATCTATGCACAGTCAGTACACATTCGGATGTATTTTTACAAATGTGCAGCGAAGCTACAATCTAAAGCAAGAGCCTGCTACGTAGGCTATCTTCTGCATTGCACTTGCTCCGACATCTGGTGACCTCAAAATGAATCTGGTTCTAGAAATCCTTGTATATTACAGCCTGATCCCACTGCTAGTAAACACACATGAAATTTCGTCATGATATATCGCGTAAATATTAATTGATACATGTTTTTTCACCCAGTTAACTTGGGATGATAATAATGTGCCACATAAAAATGCCAATATACTTGGGATAATATGATAAGGGGTTATTGTTACGTTTAGGTATATGGTGTCCTTTATATTTTCGACTTTATTTTTCATAAGGAATTGCCTCCCATAGTTGGGTGTTTGCTTTCTGATCAACCTTTATAATGGATTTAATTTTCTTAATTTCACTCTTCATCAACACTGCATTTACAAGTGTGTTTGTGTATTTGTATAAGCAAAACATGCATGGAATGCAGTGGGAAAACACTTGGTTAAAACAAATTGGCTGACAATAGGAGATGTGGCAATGTAGCCTGCTACTATATGGAGTGTGTCCCTCCGTACCACCTCCAGGAGCTACAATGGCGCAGTGGCTAGAGTGCTCACTTCCCACCATAGCAAACCGGGTTTGATTCCTGGCGAATTTGTTCCTGAATTTTTGCACGTGGAAATTGTGTTGGGTCATGCTGCTGATCGGCAGGTTTTCTGATTCCCCCATCCTTGTATTCCAGCGCTGCTCTATTTCACTTCACTTCACCAACATTTGCTCTTAAGACCTCAATGTTAAAAGCAGCTCTAACCTCTTCATTCTCCCCCCCTTTCCCCCTTAAAGGCTGTGTGCATAAGTAAATGTTAACATGGCATGCTCTGTGCTGCTTGTTAGAAACTGTCTCAGTGGTACCTAAAATAAATTGTGTAATTTTAAGTGCTGCAGAGAGATTTAAATAAATTTAAAAGCTTTATTCTGGAAAGGAGATTTTACAAGCTGATTATACTGTAGACGGCCTTTACAAATTTGTAAACCCACAGGAGTGGAATTATACTCACATCACGCATGATAAGGTCATCAGTTAATCAAAAGCACGTAACTGAACTCTGTAACAATAAATAAAATCCTAATTGAATATTTAGAGCATGTAAAAACACTAATACGCAGTTTTGTATTATGGGGAAGATTGCTACAACTCTGTAGAGTGCCATTTACAATATTATTTTTTAATGTGCTGAATTCTATAACGAATACTATTTCTATTGTGTGGCTCACTGTAGTATAAGTGCTTGGACTTTCTCACACACATCTTCAAGAACTTGAAGGTTCATGACTAGAAGGTAATTGCTTCAATTTACACTGTCATATTCAACATTTCAATTTACCTGTTCTGTAATTATTAAATCAAGGTGTACTGTGGTGTCTCGTACTCAGAATTTAACTATTTAAGCTCTTAAATGTGTGTAATAAAATGGTTTTTTGTTTTGCTATGCTTTAATTTGTGGTAAAATGTATTGTTTTTTTCAAAATTACTTTCTAGACAGTATGGATCAATAGTAGATGCAGTATGCTGCACCCATGGCACAGCTGACAAATGACCTTTACTTAGACTCTGACCTTCCATGTGGCCAGATGTGGCAATGGGCTCGAGGTGCTTGGCAGGATCTTTGCTGAGCATCTGTTAAGCGATGGTGCTTAATTATTTTTATAGAATGTCTGCAATGTTATTTATATTAGACTATATAATTTTTATTGTCACATTTAATATAAAGACTGTTCCCAAACACAAACATCCAAACTGAAAATGTTCAATGCATATGTGGTCTGATTTTGAACCAGTTAAGAGTTTTTTTTTTGACCTACTTTACACTACACTAAGAATTTCATGATGGTGACGAAGGTAACTATCCTAGGGCAGTGACATTTGTAAAAATGGTCGGTCACTAGTGTAGTCATTTTACCAAATACCATTCATTTCAGTCATTACAGCAACATAAAAGATACTATTGGTTTTGGAGAAGTTATGGCTTGTCCAGATATGTGTCATGAGTTTAGATAAGTTCAAAAAATAGTAATGTATTACTTAACCTAATGCCTGCCACTGGAGAAACTATCTTATTTTATGCTTAAACATAAGTACTAGTCCTAAACGTAATGTGCAAATTTTTATACTGAAGGTGAAAACGTAGTTAGTATACAGTATTTGTAGTAATTTACAAACTGACTTAAGAGCAATGCTGTGTATGTGGAAAGTGTTCAGGTCTATCAAATGATTATGTTGACCTTGAAGTGCAGCACTATTGAATGAAGCAGGTGCAGCATTAGTCTTTGATTTGGTTCACTGATTTTAAAATATTGAACAAGAGCAGAAAAATAAAATGCATGTAATTTAGTTTGATTTCATTTTTGAAAGGTGAAACTCTGTTAAGAAGTTCCCACTTAAGAAGTTTTCCTGCTTAATAAGTTGAATCATTTTGCACTTTGTCTATTGGCACATGTGTAAATTGACCCTTTTAAGTAGTTTTCCTGTTTAATAAGCATTATTTTTTCAGTCCCTTCAAAAACATCTTAACAGAGTTTTACTGTAGTCATAAACACACACAACACGTTTATGATAGGTCAAATGCCTGGTTCGAGACATGAAAGCATTCCACGGCCTGACCCAGACCATGTCGACCAAGTGTTAGAAAATGTGCACCATGAACCTTCTAATAGCATAATGAAGATAAGCAGTTGTATTGGTATCCCAACAACTAGTGTATTTTGTACATCGAAAGCCAGAAATTACCACTCCTATCGCATACAAAGGTTGCAGTCTCTATTCTCAGTGGATTATGAAAATAGGGTGGGGTTTTGCCAAGAAATGCTGCATCAGTCATAGGGGGACCCCAACATTATTGATAGTACTTTGTGGATGAATAAATTACATTTCCAAAGAAGTGGAATATTTAACATTTATAATGTTCACTTATAGTTTATTGAAAATACTCATGAAATTAGAGAATCTCATTTCCAGCATAAGTTTGTAACAGATTACTGTCCTGTTACCTCGTAGTTCTCAGTAAACACCAACGAACTAGCTCAGTGTGAGTTGGAGACTTTGACTACATACATAATAATGAAAGTTAGCTGATACCAGGATTGCCAATAAATAACAGAATTAGTTAAATGTTTACTGGAGATTTATTGTCTCTGCAAAACAAACTATTGACATTCACAGCTGACTAACAAAAAAAAACAAGACAGTGTGGCAGCAAAAAAAAACAAAATTTCTCACTTTAAGAGTTACAAAGACAAGAGAAAAACGTTACTTTTCTCTCCTGGTGCCCTATTGACTCCTCGCACCGACGGAAAATTAATTTAATAGATATTTGAATTGAAATGTCCGAAATACAAAAGAAGGTTAAAGTTGTGGGTGCTGGTCGGTGTGAGTCACATGATCACACGTTGCAGGCTGTCCGACTGACAGCTGACAAACAATTGTGCTGCGACGAACCGTTGTGATACCCGAGAAAGGTTGCACTTCCTTATATACTGGTAGAAAGTTTCCTCATTGAAAACATATTGTTTTCGAGCAGTCAGTCACGTCAGCTAAAGGTGACCTCTGTTATTTTCCTCGTTTCACCATGTTGTGCCTTGCATGGCGATGTTTTTAGTTTACTAACCCAGTGAAAAGAAAAAGATGCACTATTGTCCTATGATGTCTGTTGTTGATGTCTGTTACTACTGATGAAATGAGGAAAGGAAAAATAACAAATTTGGAGAAATGAAAATATATGAAATACAAACACTTCATTGCCACGACCTTTCACATATTACATGACTTACTATCCTTTACTGAAATATAGACAATTGAAATACTTCCCGAATATACCAATTATGTATATCTAACTGCAATGCTACAAGTTTGGCGTGAACTTTTGATGGGGATAATGGACCATCAGTTGATTGGACCATTTGAACTACCAGAGAGATAAAACAGTTACTGGCATAACAATTTTCTTCAGCACAACATTCAGCCACTGGCAGATGATGTGAACCTGGAGTTGTGTAGAAACCTGTGTTTTCAGAATGATGGTGCACCATGTCATTTATTTAATGCAAGTGAGTCAACATTAAAAACACTACATTTCCTAATAAATTGATTGGATGTGGCAGACAACTAGCATGGACTGTGTGTTCACTAGCTTTGAACCCAATTGGTTTTTGGTGTAACTATAAATGAATTGTTTATGCAATTCAAGCAGAACTTAGACACAAACCATTAGAAGCTGAAAATGCTATCAAATTAATGTTATTGCTTTCCAATCATTACAAAGTACATTTCTGGTAAGTTGCAGGTTGTATGTTCAGAGACAGGGAAGATATTTTGAACATATTTTTATGAATACTTTCATATAAAAAATTAAGCCAATTACTTGTATTTTATTTTCGTCACTTAAGTCTTCATAACATGAGTGAACCAAAGCAAATGCGCAATGCTCTGCTGCTATCAGGCAATTGTGTAGGATTTCAAGGTCAACTACCATTATTTATGAGAGCTGAACTCTTTCCATTTGTGTAGCATTGCTATAAAGTAAGTCAGTAACTATTGAAACTTTTGCCCACTAACTATCAATTTACTATTTTTACATCAAAGTCTGGTCATGACTGGCACACAGTAAGGTAATTTTTCCAGTGGCAGGTATTAGGTTATGCAGTGAATTATTATATTTATAACATATATAAGCTCATGACAAATGTCTGAACTAGACATAATTTCTGCAAAACCATTAATAGTTATTCACGCTGCATGTTTGGTAAAGTGGCTACACTAGGCATGAACCGTTTGTACAAATGTCAATTCTGTGGGACAATTTATTTTGTCATTATTATGACATTTTTATTGTAATGTAGAGTAGGTTCAAAAATGGAAAAGATAAAAAAAAAACTGTATAGCTCTTACACAGTTTAGAATCGGACTACACACAAATAGGTTATTGTTGTTTGTCTTGTGCCGCTCTACCACCTTCGTCAGTTTAGATGTCTATGTTTAGAACATTCTGTATATTTAGTCTATAATACATGCCTGTAATTATATAAATAGTAGCTGTCTTTGTTTGGGCGCAACTCATAACTATCCCTTTAGTAAGGTTAACAAATTGCAACTTGGACCATCTTTCTCCACCAATTTAGTTTGACTTATTGAAAGTTTACTGTATATGTATGGACTGCTGTGCTCATTTTTCATTTCATTAACAGTAGTTGTGATTTTAACTAAAATAAACTATTATGAAGTGCATTGTAGTGAAGTTTATGTTGCTTATGTTGCTATAGTATTGTTTCTTTTGTTATGTGTAGTGAGCACAGCTACATGGCAGCAACTGATAGGACTGTATCCATACTTGGTTGACTGTACAACGATAGCCTCACCACAAGTGTCGCGCTCTTTGCAAGAAGCCTTGTTGCAGTACTACGATCTATTGCAACCACCTAAGATAGTATCGAGTAGCACGTGATTACGTTGTGTGTTTCTTTTCATCATGAAAAGATGATGTATTTGACTCATTTTCTGTGTCATATGTGTTTGTACCAAACTTCACCACCAGATATCTGGAACTCTGGGAGGAGGATGACATCCAACCCTCTTCAGATAATTGAACATGCTAAGTACCTGAAAGACTTAAAAATTAATTTAAAAAAAAAAGACGTATAAGCATTTAATTGTTGAACATTTAGATAAAATCACCTCTTTGGTTATAATGTTTTCTGCTATGCTTTTAGGAAGCTCACTAGCTGTTATTTATTATAACTTGTTCTGTATATTTCTTTACCTTTTCAACATTATGGCTGTCTAAATCTGACTAAATGAATAATTCATTGTCTAAATTACAAGCTCGGTATAAATCTTATAAAATAAATCATTCTTATCCTAAATGATAGAATGGGATTTTGTCTTAGAATCTGCTGGAAATTGATTCAGTGCAGGTGGTACATTTTTGTAAAATATTTCCTTTGTTCATTTAACTTATACATAAATGCGGTAATGTTAATAATAGATTTTTTTTCCACACCATAATAACAGCAGGTCCTTGTTATGTCATTTGACAAAAAAGTGACCACTAAATTATTGTAACTTATCATGAGCATGATGGTGGCACCTTATCTGAGGCATTCTAGTTTGGTCATCTTCATTAAGCCATCATGTCATATGACATCCACGAGAAGTGTTCAATTTTTTTCCTAAGGGATTTTTTAAATGTAATTGGGAAATTGTTGCTCACTACACTGTAACACCCTTCCTTATATGAATTATTGTGTAATAATCTCCAAATAGGTATTCTAAATTCATATGCTGCACTTTAATATGTTCATATTTTTATAGGTGAACTGATTTAGCAAATTAATACATACAGTAAATTTATTAAATTGTTTTAAAATAAAAATATTGTATGTCTTAAACATTTTTACATAAGATGTTTCTATAATACAGATTAGAAAACTCCTGCATAGCAAATGCATACCACACACATTCAGTTTAAAAATTCACTAATAGATAGCAAAATTGCCACACACTCGGTTAAAAAATTTTCTTCCAAATAGTGGGAAAATTTACTTCTTTGTACATTGGATTTTAACAGTTCAAATATTTGAATCTGAAGTTGTCATCTATATCATAAAAATGTATATTTTGAGCCTCAAATAATTGTATATTGAGGTAAAAAAATGTAATCAGGGTAATCATAATAAAAATTTCAGTGTTTATTGACATTACATAATTTTGCACTTCATTCCACGACATATAATATGGAGTACTTTAATATATTGATGGGCTTTGAAGTCAAAATAAAAATCATTCACAAGGATTAAAGAAGTCTAAATCCATTTTGCTATGAAAGAACGGGCCATTTTTTAACTTATGAAATTTAGTTTTCTGGTAGTTTTTCCACACTGTCCATTAAGCAAACACCCAAAGTATCAGTAGCACCAATCCATGTATATTTTACAAGGTGCACTCAGTATTGTTATGTTGCCTGATGTAAAACACTGCAGTTAGACTCACATCAATTTAATTAATTTTTCTGAATTGTGCCTTAACAAGCCATCATACAAACAATATGTATTAGGCCAGACATATCCCGCAAGAAGATATGTAATTCACCCTTTGGTTGGTTTACAAATTTTTGCAGATACAAATCTAATTATAAACTATCAAGTCACGAGTGATTTGTGGAGTGATTATAAAGCCATTTCGTTTTGAATGTATTGTTTTTTATTCTAAATGCATTTTGCCTTATATGTGACCAGATTTCTTGTCTAACATCATAACAGTAAGTTAGTTCTGGTGTAATGCTTTTTGTTGTGAAGTTGTTTAATGTTGGCAAATGTTATAACATGTAACTTGGCACATGTAACAAAGGTATCATGAGAACCTGTGCTGAAACAATTTTTTAGTAATATTTTGGGGCTTTTTAAGCTGTGCATGAAGTGAATTATGCATAATTTTATCTTTGATAATATATTGCTCTCAATTGTATTTATTCTATACTCATCTTGTATTATGTAGGTGGCACATGAAATTTAACTAAAATAGGTAACCTCACATAACATGCCTACAACCATGTGATATCATTAATTTGTTAGCAGTATCAAATGATTTCAGTTGTTTGTGTTTGTTGTGACTCCCAGTTATGTCATCAAACACAAAAACAGTGTTCACTAGCACTAGTTCATGAAATCTTTCTTCCTCACTGTTCCCTCATTCAGGCATCCACACCAGTATCATGGTGCCCCATTAATCAAGTAGGTAATACATGTTTGACATCAGATGCAATTGTTACTTTTAAAAAACCTGCTTTGAATGCCATTTGTTAACTGTTATGGCCTCTATGTGAAAATTATTCCCAAAGTACATTGATATTGTTACAAGACACCAGGGGTGTATCCAAATTCATAAGGGATGAAGGTCTTAATAAAAATAAGAGTTAAATTTAATTTTTAATTTTTGTGATGCTATAAAAATACACATAGCTAATATTTATAACTTTAAACTACCCATCTTGAATATTAACTCTTCTTATTCTCTGTTAGCACATCATTTAATGTCAAACCCAGTCATTATCACTGCCTTTAGATTGGTTGTAGTCACTTAATCCACACTTATTATTTACATATATTCAATTCAATGGTCTATTGCTATCATTTCAAATGTCTGTTACTCAAGTATCCAGTTTGATAGTCGTGCCAGTCGTTCTCACACTCATTCTTGCTAGTCACTGCCGTTGCCACTTATCGCTTAGCTCTCTTTGCACACCTGGCACTTAAGGCTGAGCAATGCTCCAAACTCTGTAGACTGAGAGGCCTGTCACAGCTTATAGACCAGCTGTCCCAATCCAGAAGGTTTCTTGCTCCCCGAGTCTGACTGAGAGGGGCTGGGGTGACGACCAGAACAATCTTCAATGAAAACACCAGACATTCAATCATCTCAAGGACAGAAGGTGGAACGAGTCTAAATAGGCTTATTGCTGTAGTGAGCACATGCTATGGCATGCCTTTGTAAATCTCTGCACACTCCTCAGGTTACCAATAATGCCCTCAAAATACTAGTTTGCACGCTCTAGCAGGACAATGCAAGGGAAGTGATGCAGAGCAGCACAACATGTAACAGTATGGTTAGATACTTTTAAAATCATACTTATGTCTGTGACTTGCTAATTGAAGAAGTAGAGGGAATGCTCTAAGCATTACCCCTATGCCTGTAACTGTTTAGATATAGCGGACAGTTATGCTAAAAGTGTGGCACCATAATCTTTGCAGAGGGGATGTAATGATATACTAGCTAAATTATACAAGAGCTGTGGTTTTGCAAAATCAAGGAAGAATGAGACTGAGTGATAAAAATGAAACAAAAAACTGAAGATAGTGAGAATTCTAGACAACAACATGGGAAATGGGATGCATATGAGCTGGTAGGAGAAATAGTATAACACAGAAACGTGTAATACAAATCCAGAGGGAAGATATAAACAAAGCAAAATTTTGAGCATATTGAAAAATGTTGGGCTCACTGATTATTCTACTGAATTAAACACCCAAAGTTGCACAGTCTTTTTTTCAGGAGTTAAATTACTGTTACTAAAGTGTCTCATAATGTTTTTATACCATTAAGTAGTCATTAAAGGGGAGGGTTTAGTTGTTACTAACCATGCTTCAGCTGAGGGTTAAGTAAATGGCACTCTTGTAAAATTAATCCAAACATGTACCTACTGCATCATGATTTTTCTCCCAGGTTTTGAATGAAGGGGCAAAGTGAGCATAAATGAAGGGCTGAAAGTTACAAGCTGATTTTAATTTGCACACTCCACACATCGGATTGTTACTGGTACTTATCAACTGAGTTCTAAAGGCCCGAAATATGTAGACAGTGAGATTTGATACAGACATATTTTAAAGTAGTGTAAAAAGTCTCAAGAATTCATAGAATTGAATTATAATGTAAAAAAAAAAAACATTTAATGTGCTTTCTGTACATGTCATAAATTTTTGTTTTATGGGAGAATGTTAACTCAAAAAATTAACCAAAAAGGTGATTTTATATGTCCTAACAAGCTATGTCTCGGGAAGAATTTTCCTTAAAATCAGAGAATGTAATATGCTCATGAAGGACAATAATAAAACACAAATTTATAAATAATTAAAACTGGTGAAGGAGCATGAAAGTCTATATTTGAATTGCAGTGGCACAAAAGGGAATCTTTTTGAAGAGTAAATTATGTATATTACATCAGAAAAATAGAGCCCTTAGTCTGTACATAACACTATATTTGCTTTTGTATTATATATGACATGAAAAAATTGTTACGTATAGTTCCTTGAACATACTGAACATTTTGAAGTTAATTACATGTGTTGTAAAAATTGAAATACTGTATGTTTGTTCCACATATTTATTGCCAAAGTAGTGTGGTGGTGGTGGGTTTTTTTTTTTTTTTTTTTTTTTTTTTTTTTTTTTTTTTTTTTTCCCCATGTTAACTTGATAATATCTTGTATGTGCTTACTTCTTTAAATTTACATAGGTTGGAAATCATTTTTATAAATTGGTTTCTGCCAATATGAAAATAGGCCTTGTATTAATTTTAAATAATGTTGTCCAGATCATTTAAAGGTAGTCAGAATGAAAATAGTGTGGAAATAAGTTGTGAAGTGTTAGGTACTGGAAATTATATGGGATGTCAAGCAGTCAGGAAATGAATGAAAGCGAGATATGGACAGAATTTTAATTTCTGCGGTTAATGCACTGGAGTTTTTCGAAATGGAGTGAATTTTTTCTGGTTTACAAAATTTGTGTCAGAAGTTCAAAAATGGCACCAAGGATATGTTATTACATTACGTGATCATAAATTTTATGATATTTAAAAAAATTTTAAACTACCATTAAAAGTTCAAAAGTAGCAGCACGCACATGCATGGGTATTGATTTAAGCCAAAATCATGTCTGTAGATTGGTTTTAACCGCCGCCAAACAGGAGTGTGTATTAGCCCCGCCTATTCCCAGTAAGCAAGCTGAGTGGGACAGAGCATCACTCATCCGACTCCTGGAGAGGTTTTCCTCTCCAGTATTTGAATACAATCATTTATCACTGCATATTCACATCAATAGAGAATATCACTCTTGTGTTACGAGGGCTTCTACAGGATATCGAGGTAAGGTACGGGGTAGCCAACCCCAGGTTCTGGAGCCAGGAATCGACAGAGTGGAATCAACGGTACTGTAAAGCCCAGCATCCCTCCACCAGCTTCATCAGTTCCAGCCAGCTAGTATCTGCCCCAAGACCTCCTACCAAAGCAATCAGTAAGTCAGGTACATATGTTCCAAACAGTATCAAATTTTCTAATTGACTTAATGTAAAATAATCACAAAAAAAAATAATTTTATAAGCAAACATGAAGCTCATAGATTTCCGCTACTGGCCTTAGTAGGTATTATTTATTGCTTCATAACAAAATATGTAAATTAAGTCTTCCAACTGTGGAATGCAAATGTCGAATTTAAAAATGAAATTCAAGTTGCAGTGTTTACTTTTACCTATGGAGGAAGGAAACTTAGTAGTTAGAAAGCAGATCTTAAGCAGGACTATCAAAAGCATTTCATTGATTGCTGTTATTTCTTGCTTTTACCACTAAAATTCATGGTTAACCCAAAATGGAAGCAGCTCTTCAAAATTTTTAATGAATGAATTATCAGAAAAAAATAGCTGAAATTATTTCTTCTTTTGCAGTTTTATGTACTGCTTCTGTCATCCAAGCCAACATTTTGGGAAGGTTTCCCAGTGTACTGCACAATCATTTATGAAATCCTCTATGCTACAATTGTAGTTTCTATTCACACAGAGGTGTCACATTCTCAAGTTTTGTTATGGAATTTAGTATAGAATTATGTATAATATGTACCAGGAATTAAGGCCCAGCCCGGGAGTTATAATGTCTTGGAAGAATTGGGCAATAGTTGGTCTTGGTAGTTTTAAGTTGCATGCTAAATGCAGCATCTCTACTGTGTCCCTCATTGATGCACCGACTAGTTGGCTCGGCACTGGTCACTAGATAAGCACAGAGAGAGTAATTTTTTCCTGGAATGTGATAACGTTAATTTTGTGTGGGTTGGGGAGGAGATGATGAGAAGAGGCAGCCGTTACCTGTTCAGTCGGCTACCCACAAGAACTTGTTCACACACATTGTACTGCTTTTCACACAAGAACATAAAATTATTTTAAAATTCAAGTTTCAAGTTAGAAGGAATGTGTTTTATTTTGTCATAGTGATCGAAGTAAAGAGAAATGACTCTTATCTACACTGTTTTTTTTTTTTTTTACTGTTATCAGTTCCAGACATCAATCAATGACAGTACGAATAAAAATACAGTGGGTAGTGACTTCAGTCTGAAGTTTGATGTGCCATACCAAGTAAATAGTTACGTATATTCTGTATAGTATGCAGTTCATCACTTGATAAATGTGTAGTATTTTATTGTGGCGATTTTATACGCTTTGTTTTTACTGTTACGTAACCAGTTTAAACAGATATGTTATTCCCAAAAAAGTGACAGTTTCACTATGGACAAATGCAACATTATATATTTCAGTGAATAGCGGTTTTGCAGTCAAAGTAGACATTAACTTTTGCTGTTTGCAAAGTTTAAAACTGTAAAACCGATGCAAAACTAATCATTTAATTTTTTTGGTATTGATTTTCATGTTATATATAGCAAGCATACATCTATATAAGCTTGTGCTCCAATAACATTGAAACTTAGTTCTAACAAAACAGTAATGGAGCTTTGTGTAGGGACCTGAAACATTTTCTATACAAATTCAAACATTTACAAAAGCAGCCTATGTATTGCTACAAATACTGTTACCTTGATACCAATTAGCTGAAAGCATGAAGGAAGTGCACTAAAGTTTTTAGCAAATTGTGTATGAATCACAGCTTCTGAACAGTCCAGTATGTTGCTTGTTTTCTTCCCATCTAATTTTCAATGATGAGAAGAAATTGTTCTCCACAAAATAACCCTGCACAGTTTTTCTCATTCAGAAGCAATGAAGGTTGTGGAAATAGTAGCCAAAATGTCCACATAATATGGAAGCAAAAATTTGAGTAGTTCACATTGTGCTATATTTTGGCTTAACTAATGCCTTTAAGAAATTTAAATAACAATTATGAATAAAATATTTATATTGCTTATAATAAACTGCATTCTTTCACGACATATTTATTTTATGTTAGCAAAAATTGCTCACAATTTTCAAAAATCACTGTCGCAAAAAAATTTATTTTTAAATACAAATTCACATCCCCTTAACAGTTTATAAAGACATTTCATTCATCTAATGTTCACATGTCCCGTAAGATATTAACAACTAAGAAAAAAGTGAAAATGTGAACTATAATTTTAGATATAAAGATGTATAAATCCTCTTGCACTATCAAATTTCGCATTGTAATATGACGGACAACAAAATTGAATGGAGAATGTTTAACGGAATACTCGCACCTAATTTTTTCGCTAGTAAAAGTTGGTCTTATATCCATTCATTAATTTGGATAGTAGTCGCAGAGTGTTTTATGCATGCTGTTCACATTTTATGGGGGCTCCGATAAATCAGTTTCTTTATGTAATTATTATAGGCAGAACACGTGAAGCATGTTATCAGTAAATTCAGTTCTTGCTTAAAACCACTTATGTTAGAAGTTACATTATCAAGTGTGTAGCACAGGAAGCACATGTCTGTAAATAATAAAAAAAGTAAATATGAAGGATAATGCTGTAAGTGCTGTGTGTGCATGCATGTGCGTGCACTTGCACATGTGTAAGTACTTTTTTGCCTTCTCATGCAGGATGATCAAGTGCATATTATTTTAAGCATACAATTTCTTTTTTGTGTTTGTGTGCTTCACTGCAAAATGTAACCAGTTATGTGCTATTATTGAATTAAAATTCAAAGATTTGTTACTAGGTTTGATGTATTACAGATTTCACTATAAAACACTATACTTGTGATTTCCCCGCCCCCCTTTTTTTTTTCTTGTATAAGAGCTGTCACCATGGAAAAACCGCACGTCCCTAGCACATCTGTATGTGGCAAATTTACGTTAATTATTCTTATAGTTATGTATAAGCTATAAACAAGAATCAATCTTAAAATATCCATTGTTCATTACAATATATTACTAATTTTATTGTAACTCAAATTATTTATAATTACTTTGCAGTGTGTGCAGAATTTTGATAAATTGAGTATTTCGACAACACTAACTCACTAAAATTTTTATAATAACAAACTTTATGTGAAAATTTATAGTTACTTTAACTATTTCTTCAGTTTATTATTAATTCCCCTTATTCTTCCTGCGCTTAATAAGTTGAAAATAACAAAGCACAAACCACTGTACATCGCCTCCAGGGTGAAACTAAATTATATAACCACCACATTACTGCTTCACTGAAAGTGTGATTAGGAAAGAAATGGTCACAACCAACTTGCTCTGAAGCTCGAATAAAGAAAGGTTTTGTGTAGTTCCTAAGTCGAAACCAGCCACTTGGAATTGCAGCATTATGAGTTCTTGAATGTTTCTCACTCACATGCAGTAGTGAAATCCAACAGTAGGCAGAAATTGCTGCACCAGGCTCCCCATCAGCTTTTTCCTCAAAGATATAGTTTTTCACGCTATAGGCTATTCACGGTTAAAATGAGCACTTTTGAAAGTACTCATATTTGGAATGTTAGTCAATGAATATATTTTGTTATAGCCGTGGATATTAACTTCCGAGTGCAGTGGAATATACGTACTGTGTATGTTACTTACATGGTGATATTTATTTATAAATATTGTTCAAGGATAAAAGTGTCTGAAAGGAAAAAGTAACTAGGGGCTAAAAAGTGCTCACTTTACTGTGAACAGCGTATAAAGTCATCACATTTCCATTTGTACTGATATCTCCAAATCCACTAATTATTTTGCATTAAAAAAATTCAGACCAATGAAGGTTTGCGTAAACTTGACTAAACTGCATATATTTTAAATTTCTCCACTGAATAACACAAAATAAACAATGAATAAGAGTTTTAAATCTGATTTTCATAGTGCCATAATTATAACATTGGATCACAGTTGTTCTAGAGTTTATGTTCCAAAAACTTGCATAAAACATACTTGTGCAATGAAATTAATATACAAGTAATTATACACATTTATCTATAATATACTGGTGTCAAATTGTTCACAGCTTTCTAGATTAGTCATAATTAGTTTTTTCCTTTGAGCTTGTAATACTCCTTGTGATGGCCTTGTCACATATTTTGTTAAGTGTAAGTGCAATAACTGTTGTGTGTTCTTTAATGAAATAAAATAGTCTTTATATTTATGATGGTGGTGATATTTTTCTTGGCAACTGTGTTGATTTCATTCTGCAGGATGGTAAACAGTTTTCAAGTAGTTGAAGATATTCAATGAGCCATTTAGCTGTGTGTATACATAATGTAATAGAACATTACATTGCCTGTGTGCTACAATTTACACTTGAATATTTATTTTCGTGATGGCCGGTATTTACTGAAGTGGTAGGCATTTTCACCCTTATTTTGTTTACAGTTGTATTATTGTTATTTTTAATGTGGGCCACAAATCATTTGCTATTACAGTGTAATTTTGTATGGAAATCTCTTTCAAATACTATCGGATGGAACAGAAATGGCATTTGTAATTTAGGGTCTATTAGTTTTTTTCTTCTTTTTTTTTTTTTTTGCAATGGTTTCATTTTAAGAACATCAGAATGGCTGGAAAGGCGATGCTTTCAAATAATACAAGAATATCGACCAAAGGAGAGCTAGGCAGAAAAATCTAATCAGGTGTCATTGAGTTGGCAGACAAATAATAAGTAGTCATATATTTCACTGGTTTACCATTCACAAATATAAGGAATTAGTCAAATATATTCAGAGGTGATACTCAAGTGCTTTTTTTTTACTATAGTAGTGAAAGCAAAGTTGTTTTTAAAAGAAAAAGAGAGTGGAAAGAGAGAGAATGGAAGATGACAAAGCAGTAGCTGTCCAACAATATGTAAGTCTATGGATGCTGCAAAATACTTAAGTTGCAAGCCGTTTTGACTAAGAAATGAAAGTAATATGTCAACACCAAATGAACAAGTCAAAGAATTCTGAATATTCTGCATGTGATGAGACAGGCAGTAGCTTGAAAATCTGTCCAGAGTTCATTGAAAAGGAACAACAAAAATTCAAGACTGTGGCTCAAACTGGGCACATGAATGAACTAAAAGTGTCAGCTACGGTTGCAAATTATGTGGGACAGAGATTGGTTTGTGGCTAAAGCTGCATTTAATATGCCACCACATAGATAACTTTTCAAGACATTTGAAAAGGAACTGGGACTGTTTCTTAGGCTGGCTGTGATGATTAATATGCTTGCTGTATATGGTTGTAGTTTTTCTGACCTTTTTTACATTCCTAATAAGGGTGACAATCTTCCGTTGGGTCCATAACATAAAAAGTAATTAACACTGGTCATCAAAATTGAATATGTTTATGGCATGAATGAGCATGATCAAGGGGTATTCAAAGCCTTTGCAAATGATGGTAGGAGAGAAATATGACATAGAAACTAAAATTTCAAGTTTTCAAGAATGTACAAGAATTATGAAGAAAAACCTAAAATCTGTGGTGCAGAAGATGGTAACTTGCAGGAACTGCAATGATGTGGTTAAGAATAAACCATAGAAAACTATGATGAGAGTGTTTGAGGGAAAATAAAGATGAAGCCATTCATTCCCTGTAAGCCAAAGTCGAGCCAAAATATTCTGGATTACACAACGGTATGGTAAGGGCCAGTTGTACCATCAAGAAATAGCACACTGGGTAAATCTTATTCTCGTGTTAGGCTTAAGATTTGTTATATGAGCATGTGTTACTGCTATCCGGAGATTTTATTCTCTTGTAAACTATCCAGTTGTGGGATGGCTGGTTTAGCATTTATCCAAGGGGGTAGCGAGTATGAAAACAAGGAATATTGATGATTCTTTCGACTTGTGAATGATGATAATTGTAACTGTTGAAACATAATTTTAATGAAGTATTATTTGAGACTATTGGGATGTGAATCAATTTATTTGTTCAAAGATAGGGGAATTTTGCAAGTCTGTTTTATTTTGGAAAATGTGTGTGTCCAATCAAGCAAATTCACAATTCATATGCAGTATTATAAACTGATTGTTGATTATGTGTACCAACTTTTGCACAGTCCTATGAATTGTATTAAAATTTTGTTAATTTTTATAGAGGTATGTTTATAATGAAAAAATGTCTTGCAAATTAGGCCATATATTTATAAGTAGAGCTAATAGCTTGTAAATGTGTGTAAAATTGTAAAATCACATAACCATGGCTTTGTACAATGTATTTGCTTCACAAAAAGAATGTTTTATCATGTAAGTTTCTTGTAAATTCTAATTTATTTACAAGTTTTCATTACAAAGTGGTATTTAGCCTAATCCCTCTATAACCAGTGGTCGGGCCGAGAAATTTTATTTTGGGCGGGTACTTTCTCATATTTTCGGGCTGGGGCATTTAAACCAAAATAAGTGGATGAATTTGTTTATATTGGCAATTGTTTTAGTAAAAAAATTTGGTTAGGAAGCACGTGTTATTTTCCCATGTAAGGGCATTTAGGTCTCTTTAAATAAGTTTTTTGTGCATATGGTGATAGTATAGTGCAGTTCATAATGGGTTCTACGAGTAGTGACGGGCCTATAAAGCGCGAAGTGTTATCTTTTGAAGAAAAACTAAAATCTTGGGTATAACTTTTCTTGTAAATTCTGTAATTTTGTTAAGATTAAAAATCTCTTTTCCCCCCTAAGTAGTTTTCTCTGATAAGAAGTTTTTAGCATCCAGCCCTTTAAAAAAGTTGTAAGCTAGTTTTACTGTAATTGAGTTATATAAATTAAGCTGGATGAGTATAGGAAGGAATGTTAGCCCAATATTTTCGGGCAGTCACAATACCTGTCTGGTATTCTGGGCATTTCCATTACCCGAAATACTGCCCGAAATTTTGTATACGTGACTGCTCTTACCTTCTATACGAGTGCAAAATGAATACATAGTACAGTAAAACCTCTACACAGTGAACCTCTTTATAACCAAAACCTCGCTATAACAAAGTCTGTGTCTGGTCCAATCAAAACTGTATATGATACAATGCATTCTCTACTCTTTATAACAAATTATTTTTCTCTCTTCAGCACAAAACCTCTCTATAACAAAGACTGAAAAGTCTGATTATATTTACTTCCATTTTATATTTCTCCTTTATATATATATATATATATATATATATATATATATAGACACACACAAACACCCCCCCCCCCCCCCTTTTGCTTTGAACTGTTAAAAAAAACCTATATTTGTCATTTTTTTTAGACAAAAAATAAAATTAACAAAAGCCATAATGTTTGTTAACTGTTGTAGAAGCTTTATTGTCTTATTATGTGTCTACCAAGTATTTTTTTTATCATAAGCGTTTTCATTACTTACTTAAAATTAAAGAATTTTGGAAATTTTTTGTTTACTTAATGTGGCTCCAAACAAAATTAGTGCCTTATTTTTTTCTATGACAATGGTAGTTTATTAATAGTCGCCATGATGTTTTATTGTATAAGTGTTCAAAAGAAAATCCTTTTAATACTTTTCTTAAATAAATCTATACAAAAGAACCAATGCTACTGAATTCTAGCGGCAATTAGATTCAAAATTGACTGCATGATAAAGAACAAACACATTGTAAATCACCTCTCTACAAATAACCCCTCTATAACAAACACCCAGGTTTGTTATCGAGGGGTTTTACTGTAGTTTTTAATTATTAAGTTATGAGGAGCTGCATACAAAATGATTAATTTTTTGTCACCATATTTCAAGGTTATGCAAGTTGGTATGAATTATGTTTTTAATCAGTAAGCCATTTGCAAGCTTCTAAAAAGTGACAGTGCGGTATGGATTAATTATCTCCACATTCTGTCTCTGAAGGAAACAAATTCAGACATTGCATTTCATAATACCAAAGCAGTTCATATTGTGAAAGAAAAAAAAGGAGAAAAAAAAACACACAAATTAGTGGCACAGATTTAAAATTAAAATAATGCAGCTGACATCAACATATATATTATTCAAACTATTAAATATTTCAGTAACTTTCATCACATACTTTGAATGTGCATGTGTAATTTGGAGTATGTCGTGGACAATATTCAAAAATGCAATAGCACAGCATCATTAGAAATTTTAAAACCTAGATACTACAGAATGAAGTTCTTACAAAACACAACAAATAATACTAATTTAAAACTATATTTTGTTGTTCCTGGGACATTTATATGTATACTCATTAGTATTTGATATCGTGCAAGCTAAAGTGTTTGTTTATGTAATTTGTAAATATCGCAGAATAAATATAAATAAACATTCTTTCCAATATAGTCGGAGTATTCAGTATAAATTAATGGATTTCCAGTACAGTGGGGCATCAGTAATTCGTACGTCAAATAAATTTTAACCGTCGATAATCCGAATTTGATTCTTTTAAAAGTGTAAAGCTCGCCGTGCCCTACAGAGTGGAGAGTGAATTGCATGTTGTGTGGAGGAGGGAGGGGCAGTGAAAGCGGGAGCATCAAGGTCATATACTTGCTCCCCTGCCACTATCAGTCGCGTCAGGCTTCTGACCTCGAGCATTGTTCTCTGTGCGTGCACTAAGTTTTTGTTTACCAAACCTATAGTTTGTGTACAGTAGTGTGTTTTTGTGTGTCAGTTAGTCTGTGTTTTGTTTTTTGTAACACATTACTGTTCTGTACCCATGATGGCGTTGAGTTCGAAGAAAAAGCATACTTTTGTAACCGTTGAAACCAAGTTAAAAATTTTAGAAAGGTTAGGAAAAGGTGAAAGTGGGGTATCACTTGCAAAGATTTATGGTGTAGGAACTTCCACTAAAAGTGATATTAAGGCGAAAAGAGCCCAGCTGGGACAATTTACATCAAAATGGGACTGTGAAGAAGGGACGTTGAAAAGAAAAACTGCATGTTCAGCAAACAACAAAGCCTTAAAAGATACTATGTATATGTGGTTTACTCACAGGAGAAGCTTAGGAGAGCCCATTTCAAGCCCAATGATTGTGAAAAAGCCTTACAATTTAGTGAACAGCATAATGGACCAAAAGATTTCAAAGCCAGTTCTGGCTGGCTTAAGAACTTCAAATCTAGGCACAGCATTAGAGAGTTAGACATCAAAGGAGAAAAACATTCCTCAGATTTAGCAGCTGGAAGTGTTTTTAAAGAGAAGTTTATTAAGGAAGCACCTGAAAAAGGTTATTCTAGGGGTGCCGATGAGACCAGGATAAACTGGCGAGCCCTTCCACGCAAGTCGCTGGCATCAAGATGTGAAAAATCCGCTCCCAGGTTTAAAGTTAGCAAAGAGAGGATTACAGCTAGGGTATGTGCTAATGCCATTGGGGAGCACAATGTAAAACTGTTAGTGATTGGGAAGAGCAAAAAACCACGTAGCTTTAAAAATGTGCAAACCCTTTCTGTTTTGTACATGTCTCAGAAAAGTGCTTCGATGACTTCAGTAATTTTTCTTGATTGGTTTCAAGATGAATTTATCCCTAGTGTTACAAAATTCCGTGAGGAGAAAAATAAAAGTGGGAAAGTTCTGCTTATCATTAATAATGCACCCATACATTCCCCTCTCGAAGTATTAAACAAAATCGATCAGAATTTCGAAGTGCAATTTCTCCCACCTAACGTTACTGCAACTCTGCAGTCAATGGACCAAGGAGTGATCAAGAAAAAGAAGATAAAAGAGGTGACAGAAATCTGCAGAGCGATCCTGTGATTTGAACAGTGTGATGAAAATGATACCAGTGAGTGGTTGACTGTTGATGACAACAATTCTGGATACCAGATTTTGAGCAACCAAGAAATAGCTGACATAGTGTCTGAAGGTATGCAGTCATTTTAAATTCACTGTTCTATTTTTTAGATATTTAACCAACTTTGTACTTGTTCATTTTTTCTATAAAATTAGAAAAAGAAAACATTTGTTTCTTTGTTTATTTTAAGGGTACGCATAAACAATAGAATCTGATTGGGACGAGAATGAAAATGACATTGCAGAAGCAGGGCCGACACATTCTGAATCATTTATGGCAGCAGACACACTAATGTCATGGCTTGAAAAACAGACTGAGAGCACACCAACCCAGCTCATTCTCCTAAAATGAATCAAGGACTTAGCTGCAAAAAAAAACACTGCAGCTGTTCAAAAGCCCATAAAAGATTTTTTTTTAATCTTAAATATATGTTTTACTGTAAATACATATTTTTATTACTGTACTTTACTGTACTGTATTTTTTGTAGGCCTAGATTTACTGTACATAAAATAAGACTGACTGTACATGCAATATTGTACATACAGTAAAATATTTTTTTCTGTAGTTAAAACACGTACAAATTTTACTACATTAATGGTTTTATTCATTCGCTCCACTTCTGTAACCAACAGAGTGAATTATGAACAATTTTAGCAAGTTTTTTTACCTTGAGGACGTCTACTGTCCCTTTTATTGGTTCATTTCGAAAATCCGGACAATTTGATAATCCGGAAGGGGTCTGGTCCCATTTAATCCGGATTATCAACGCTTCACTGTACTTTCATTACCAACAAATGCATAAAAGAACCACTAAACCTTGTAACACTGGTTTCTAACCAAAGAGAAAAATGTGTTGATGCAATGCCATTTGGATTTTACCAACAGATCAAGCTAACAGGGAGTTAGGTAACACTAGAATAGACATCATATTGATACAGCTTGCCCTTAGTCAAGTCCAACCTGCTTCAGTCAGAGGCGTGAGGAATTTTGTTACCTTTACTGATGATTAAGCCAGATTTATGGAAGGTGTGACATTCAAGAGAAAATGAGTGGTTTTCTTCAAGAAATTCAAGAGATTTTGGTGTTAGACATAATTACTTCAGGGAAAGGTTAACAAAATTATGATATGTGATGGCAGTGAAGAAAACTGCAGCAAATAGTTCAAGAAGTACATGATGAAATGAAAAGGACTACAGTAAAGACTGTAAGTCAAGTTGTATGCTCCATGGCTGTGTGGTAATGGTGAAATAAGTAAACTGGTGTTTACGAATGTTAATGTTGTCAGGTGTTTACTTATATAGTCAAATCTGCCTGCCAACTTTTGTAACTGCTTGCAAGTTTAAGAAATTTCTTTTTACATCAATCCTAGTTAAACTGTGATTCTACTAGAAGCTAATGGTAAATTTCTCAAGTTTAAAGATGTTGGTTGTTTACCTTAAATTACTGATGTAAATGAACTGAAGATTTTGATTTTTGAGAGCACCAAGAAAGCAATAATTCTTGTGATTGAAGAAAACATTAAAGATTGCCATATGTGGTATCTGAATTTAGAGAAAATTCATTTGTGTAGGGAGGTTATTTTGAAGAAAGTTTTACTAACTTTACTTTCTCTCAAATCAACTCCTGACTTGATAAATCTTGTTAAAAATAAATCTGAAGGGACTGTGTTCTAAATGTTAGAATATTTAAAAACTGAAACACAAAACATGGTGAACTAGTATCTTGATAAATCATTCTCTAACAAAAAATTAAGTTTTCTGGATTTAATGTGACAGAAAAATAAAACCCAAGACTTGGGGTGATTTTGATGCTGTTACTTAATGCTGGAATATAACAAATTGTTAAAACACTTTTTTAGACTGGGTGTCAAGCAATAGTTATTGCAATGTACATGGCAATAAAACAGAAATTTAAAAGGTGCAATATGCAACCTGAAGCTCAACGTTACATTCTGGTTCCTGGCCTTTATTATAAAGAATTTTCCATGCATCTAGCCAAAGAAAGAGAGATTGTTGTTGGTTGCATCTGTTGAGAATATCAGGATTCAGAAGAGCATTGGTATGTAAGAGATACTTATTTACACAATCCAATAAAAGAACAAGTACTCGTGGAGCAGCCTAAAGTATTTCAAGGAAACCTAACAGGTATGATTGTATGGCAGTTGCAGAAGATAGTTTATGATCTTCCCTAAAGTCAGCCAGCATGAATAGAAAAGGGTAGAATGAACAACTTGTGAAAGTATCTGGAATGTGTAATGAAAATTAGATGACCTAGTTACACATTAAATCTGTTATCAATGAGAATTGGCAGGCTGATAAAATATCTGAAACAAACCCAGCAAAACCATGGAAAGGAAATTTTGCAAGTGTTCAATTGGATAACAAAGTGGGGTTTAGAGCATCATTCAAGCTGAATTCCCTCAAAAAATTACAGACTGCAATATTGTTCTTAGTCGTGACTGATGACGACATGCAGAGCAGTGTAGCAAAAATCATGTTGAACCACCTACCTTCCCTTACTTTGGAACTGCTGCAAAGTGAATGAAGTTCAAATACATCAGGATACAGTAAATTACTGTTGTATAACAGTTTCTCGTAGTGTTACATTATAGCCCTATAATAAACTGTAGTGTGTTAGACAGTAACATACTTTTACCACTTAAGCTATGTCAGTTGAGGAATCCACACCCCAACAAGGTGCAGCAGCCACATTACCTAGCGTATAGATTGTCTGCCCCTGGTTCATAGACCAAATCTATCAACAAGCAAATTAAGTTATTGTTGAATTTAACTTAATTTCTAAACTGGATTTGTCTTGTCCAATAAGCAAGCAGTGACGATGCAGAAGCAAATCTACTGTTGGATGCCATAAGAAGGCATGACACGTACATCACTATTTGAAACACAGAAAAATATTGTCCTACATATGAAACAGGAGAAGCAATGGAATACTAAGTGCCTGCTAATGATTGGAGGTACTAATGATAGAAAGTCATATAGCTGTATTTTCATCAAACCTTGTAGAAGGAAACTTTTGTGGGTGTCCAAGGAAAGGCTCTGTAGAATATTAAAAATCGAAAGCTTAAGACGTATCGCAATCTGAGAATCCAATAGAACAATTTTTTTTTTTTGCAAATATGATGTGAGGTCAAAGAAGTCTAAACACACAGACATCAAATATATTTTATTTATAGAAGTTGTGGAGAATGGGGACTTAAGTAGATCAGCACTTGAAGCAAATATATATATTAGAAAATGTAATTGAAGGCATGAGAAAAGTGTTTTTTATAGATGACATAATCAACATACTGTGACTGTTCATTAGTCAAATGCTTCTTAATTGTGTACCTATTTTAATACTCATATTTCATAATACAAATTTGTAAATTATAATATTTGTGTTCTTTTTCATTGTGTATGCATGTGTATTGTGTGTTTTGATTGCTTTAATATTCTCAGGCCATCAGTATAAACTTATTTCTGAATGATTAGTTTGTAACAATGTGCAATAAAGGGAAATGTTAAATATTGTGTATTTCATACACTGTTATTGATGAAATATTTTTGTGTTACGTGGAAAGTATACCACATACATCATTGACCAGAGTTCGTGTGTCAAACTCTGGGATGTGATTCCTTATGAACAAAAAAGGTGGTCTATATGTTAAACACTATTGTTTGGCATTGAATATCAAAGTTTGAAATGCATGAATGTAAAAATATCCGGAAGTACTTGAGAAGGAGCAAAAAAAAAGTTTGAATATTGTTTCATGAAACTGAGGTTGTAAATCTGTTAAAATGGGGTTGGTCAAATCGTGCCCCTTCATTGTTTAAGAAGGGTTGTCGTCCTATTTTCAACAGTAACTTTGGAACACTAGGCGGTAGTGAAAAGTTCACGGTAAGTTTTTACTTACCATTGTAAAATAAAGACAAAAGTCTTCTTATCCAAACTCGCTCTGGTAAACCATATTTGAGAAAATGCCACTCAAGATTTGAAGGTGCTGTGTAGCCCTGCGGGTGCAGGCAAGGCAACTGCCACCCGCACCACGCACATTGCTGAGGAAACAGGTGAGGGATTTAATTGGTGCAAGTATGAAAGTGAGCTTGGCTGCGGGTAAGTCAGTATGTGCCTGCAGCTTGATGTGGAAGCATGGAACATTTTACGCGAGTTGAACTAGCCAATATGCACCTAGTGTATGGAGCAGCCAACACGAATGCAAGGCAAGCAGTGAAGCTGTACCGGCTGTGCTATCCATAGTGTCGTCAATCCTCCTGTGCGACATTGGCATAGCTCTATGAGAAATTGCAGAATGAAGGCTCAACAATAATGATTTGGTGGAATGCTGAAGTACCGCAGACAATGCAAACTGCGGCATTTGACAAGGACATGCTTCACTGTACTACGTACTAAATACACGTGTCATGTATTCCTTCTGTTGGCACTCTGTTCTTTATTCTGTACACTTGCCCTCGCTCAGATTAACCAGTACTTACATCCACGTACCGTAGCATGGGTGGCATATGTTTTGCCTACCCTCGCAGGGCTACACCGTACCTTCAAAATTTTGAATGGCATTTTCTTGAAACTGTTTACTAGAACAAGTTTGGACATAATTTTTCACTACCATCTAGTGCTGCAAATTTACCTGCAAAAATAGGGTGACTATTCCTGCTTAGGCAATGAAAGGGGACAATTTGACCAACCCGATTTTAACAGATTTACAATCTTTGTTTCATTAAACACGATTCTGATTTTTTTTTCTCCATCTGAAGTACTTCCTGATGTTTTTACATTCATGCATTTCAAACTTTGATATTTAATGCTGCATAACTCCCTTAATATTCACCACACGATAGTGTTTCTGAATGTATACTCCGCCTTATTTCTCATAAGGAATCACCTCCGCGAGTTTGGCACATGAATTCTGCTCAGCATTGAATAATTGTAGTGTGGCCTTTTTACGTACAGTTTAGCTTTGAAAAATCTAGAGTTTGCACTATAGACAAAAATTAAAACAAAAAAAAAAAAAACGAAAGGGGGAAGATTAATTTGTCCAGAAATTGTTGGATGCAACAAGAAGACAGTGGCATGTGTAAAGTTTTGGAACTGTCAGCCATTATCTTTGCTCCCCTCCCCCCTTCTTTTCGTCCACATATCTTTCTCTTCCTCCCCATCCCCTAACCCTCTCCAACAGTGTCACACACAGTGCACTTGTAAATATGTTGATAGCAGCCATGTGGTCTAAATCTGACCCACCTGAACTTAAGCACAAGCTGCTTACACAATTTTGGGAGCGGCTGTGTTTCATATTCATGGCTCATCAGTTACGTACCCTCCCCCAACAGTAACATTTCTCCTCTAAGTAACAAAACAAAGCTTTCACATGCTGATGTTTCTCCCTCCTTATCCCACACCTTCTATGCCTCAGCTGTTTCCAATCAGTACGTTCCGCCCCTTTATTTTGTGAACGCAGCACTGCTTGATAAGTAAATGACCAACCACAGACCGGGAGGGTAGAGAGGAGGTGGTAGTAAAAGTCTTCTTAAAAGGGGGAGTGGGGTAATGCATTCCAGCACTCTCCTGTTTGGGAAGGAAAAAAGTACACTCAAATAACCCACCCCCCAGTTCCTGATCTTTTAACTGCTATGAACTTTCAGCCTTTAGCATAAGTAATTTAAGAGTATTTTCCAATCACATTTAAAAATCCATAAACAAATATACAAGAAAATTGAATATTAAGCAATAAAATGCTTAAAATATTTCACATTCTTGGTGGATCCTGCTGGGAAAAACTTTTTTCCAAAATTTTGTTTTAATAAATTATTGTGCATGCTATATATAGTTGCAAGAACGGTTTGTTTTAAGTAGGTTTTTTCTATAAAGAAATCTGTTAGGCTTGTGAATTGTAATTAAAAGACCTGTCATACCTCGATAACAGCTATTTTAATAATGCCAACCATGCTAACTAGAGTGGCAATCTTGAAAGAAAAAACAGAATATGCTGACAAGATAAGTTCCAGTGGCAACCTAGCAATAATTAACTTTCTGCAATACTTCCCCTTGAATTATTTTCTCACATTTCTTACTTCAACCTCAATATTAATTTTAATGGTGTATTAACTACCTCAATATACATTAGATTTATGTTCTGGAATTTTTTTTTTTTTTTTTTTTTTTCTTTCTTTCTTCCTTCTCACGTTATTAGTTTTGGAATTTTTTCTTTCTCCTTTAACAGTTTTTCCATCGGTGTTGATTTCTGATGAATAAACAAGAAAATATTAAACAGATAATCTGAGGAATGAGTTTCTAATGGATAACTTTTTTTCCTGCCATCTTAAGACCTTTCCTGCCATCCAAACCTCCCTTTAGTTTTCGTGCTTATTAGAAATTATGTATTTTTTATTGACCTTTATGAGAGACCAGGGGCTAGATATTTTTCTTGTAAAAAATTTAGCATTCTCAAAAACCCTTGATGTTTATTATTTACATTAGTGCTATACACAAGTGTGTGCAATAAATGAGTATACAGGTTGATCGTGAACTACAGGTACAAATGCTGTGAGGTGATTCCCTATGCAAAATGGGACAGAAAACATTATACGAATAATGTACAGTAACTCGTAAGGGAGGTAGCCACCCTTGAAAATATTTATATCAAATGGTTCTACCAGAAAATAATGAAACCGACATGAGATGAAAGAGCCATTCTGTGAATGATGATGTCTTTGACCAAGACCTGAAATGTACAAACAATTGTGGCATACTATCATCCCCTACATTGAGACCCTAGGGGGTGGTATGTACTATCCTACCAAAGTGTGTGTAACCCTCTGGTATTTTGGAAATATGTCTTCATACATTACTGCACAGAAATACATTACCTTGACGTAACACTCTTAGACGAACAGTGTTCAAGACAACAAAGTTTGTAAGTATGCACTGGGTTGCATACCTGGCAGGCAACCAAGTGCATCCGTACACACTTTGTTGTCTCGGACACTGTTCATCTGAGTGAGTTACATCAAGGTAACATGTTTCCATGCAGTAACGTATGATTATCACGTCTTTACAAAATACCTGAAGGTTACACACACATTGTAGGATAACAATATACTACCCCCTAGTGTCTCAATATAGGGCATGATAGTACACCACAACTGTTCTCAGGATTCAGATCTTGGTTGAAGACAACATTATTCATAGAATGGCTCCTTTATCTCATGTAGGGTTCATTATTTTCTGGTAGAACCATTTGATATAGTGATTTTCAAGGGTGGCTACCTCCCTTACAAGTTACTCTATGACATTGTTTGTATAGTGTTTTCTATCTTATTTTGCACAGGGAATCCTCTCATAGCATTTGTACATGTATGTCAGGATCATCTAGTATACAATTGATGTTTGTTCCCGCCCTGGATAATAGTCCCTGGATTCTAAAAGCCGGTAACTTTATCCTACCTCGCCTATCAGGTACGAATAAGGATTGCTTTCCTCAAAAAAATTAAAACACAAAATTACTATAAAGCCGGCTGCATCTGGTTACCTCCCATGTTGCAGGATACCTATGTTTTAGTTTTCTTAGGTTTAATGGTAGTGACAGGAGAAGGGGAGAAAATCCCAAAAGTAAGTTTAGTCTGGTATGACTCTCGATACGATGCTTTGGTTTTACTTACAGTTACAACCGCTAAAGTCTGTGAAACCAGCTTCATGTGTAACATGTAGATTAGGGGCCTGGTGGTAAGCATGGGTGAATTATCTTTCCTGAGGGTGTTCGTACCATGCAGGTTGGCTGTGAGTACTCGTCTGAGGTGGAATTCAAGAGACTGTTGGTGTGGTTTCCGTTTTACCTCAACACGGAGCATGTCTGAAAAATCTATGTTATGTCACGGCCAGTCCAAACCTAATAATCAATCTCCGTACTCTAATGTTTCTAGGCACAGAGGATCTGCTCCCGATGCAGGCCTGAAGTGAGGACCAAATAAAGGAACAGGTTCTACCTCAGTTAAGGGGGGTTCACTACTGGTACGCGTATTCTCGACTGTGTTAATAATAATAATTCTCTGACTGAGGCTCTTAATGCTTTTCTCCTTAGCATACTCAAACTGCCTCTAGTGGCGTAAGACATTTAGCTGACAGTAATAAAAGTAAAGGTGCTATGAAGCACCTCGGAACTCAGGGCGGTACCTGTGTCCCGTAGTCCAGCCTTTGCAAGTTGGGACTTAGGATGGTAGGTATCATTTGAAACCTGATGATCCAGAGCCAAAATCAACTCAAAATGCACAAATTCTACCCCAGCCTTATGCAAGCTGGGTCCAGATTTGAGAACTCTGTCTAATTCTACCTTGTGACAAGTAAGTGAAAGAGGAACTGGTATTTAAACCTCGGCTCTGTACAGTATACTTCAAGGGAACTGTATGTTCCACTCCTAGTTCCTACCGTCCGGCCTTTGCAAGCTGGGACTGACAATGGGTACAATAGATGTCCGAATCCCTGGGTGAGTGACCTCCAAGAGTTCGATCAGGCTGGAGTACTTAAGATTCTCGTCCGGCCTTATTCAAGCTGGGGGTCAAACCAAGTACCCAGGCTGCTCGCAGCTCTTAAGGGGTGCAGAGTTCTTAAGGGGTGTTTTTAGGGTCCACCAACAATCTACTCACGGGTAGACCTCAATTTAGCCTCTTAATATCTTTGTGTCTGCCGTTAAGGCAGTTCATGCGGGTCCCAGTTTGACTTTTGCGGCTAGGATTGAAAATTGAGATGTTAACGCCTCTTGAGTTAATTCAAAATACGTTAACATAAAAAGGATGAGACAAATGGGTTACACTTAGAATAAATAAATAGAAAACGTGAATTCAGATTATGATACGTAATTTTAATATTATGCAATAGGAAAACAGTGATGCATAACTCTCCTGATAAAATTTTTACTAATAATAGCGTTTTGAATTTACTGTAGGCGAAAGCAACCTACTAAAATTGAGATTAAAATATGTAAATATTACTGAGCAAAAAAAAAATTTGCTAGTAGAGGGGGTGTGTTCTAAATGAACCACAATTACCGATACATAATAATCCAATCCAGGGGTCCAGAAGGGACGTCTACATGGCCCGCTACAACAGAAGTTATGGGAGACAGGGGGACGTTCTTTGATACCTCTCTGGAGCTGGTTGACAGTCGTGGCTCTGCAGTCGGAAACTTGCTGTAATGTTGCCTTCGGTAGTCGAACTCGGACCTTCTTAGTAAGAGCTTATTGGTTCGTTCTCTTTGTTGGCATGACCTCTGGTCTTGGCAGGCTGTGAGGAAGGGAGGGTTTACCAATTACCCTGGAGAATTTTCGCTAGATCACAGTTGCACTTCGGGCGATGGCCTAGTGGTCAGAACCCTTGTAGAGCAGAGTTCCAGTCTTCACAGACTGGGAGTTAGGGTGGCTGTCACTTACGTCTTCCTTTGCCCTTAGGCTTATGCAATCTGGAGGGCCGATGACTGTCTCAAGCCTTGGGTCACTTCCTTATATATTTAAAAGCTCAGCTTGGTGGCTTTCAGAGATGTGTGGAGTTGGCTAGCCTCTCCCCGAGGGTGATGAAATTTCGAGTGCTAATTCAGCATGGCCCTTTTCTTATCGCCTGCAGAGGAGGCATTGGCAGTTCTATCGCCTCTGCACAAGGCTCTGGAGGCTGTGACGTTCTACTGGCAGGGGTGTTGCACCCTTGTAGCGACTCATGGAACTTGTTGATCTCCAGATGGGATGTTGGCAGCTCGCCGAACAGTACAATTCCCACGTAGGGGCTACGGGCGAACACGTGACTGCTTTAAGCTAACAGTATAATTTATTTATTAACATGTTTGTAGTCACAATGTTGGACCCTGTAGGCACGTGATTATTGTACTATTTATTAATGACTTGCCCAAATAAGCACTGCTGCTTGGAGATGGAATGAAGTGGTATAGGAGTGTGAATGCCAAATGTGCATAAATGCTTCATGTGTCACAATATAATGTATAGTTATTCCTTCTGATTTACATATGCTTTTTAGCACTGTGCTTCTAAGTTTTAATAAAATGTTACAGTGGTTCTTGCAGATAGTCAAGTGGGCCTGTTATTCAATATTAAATTATGCTCTGCACCCACAAAAATCAACAGTAATATTGCTTTCTTCAGCAAGCCATCCTGCCATTAGGAAGGGAGAACTTGGCCATCTGTCACTGCATACTAATTCCTCTTAGAAAGGGAGAACTTGGCCATCTGTCACTGCATACTAATTCCTCTCTTTTTTTCACACAACGCTTAGCAATGACAGAAATGATGTGCATTTACAGATTAAAAGTAATATACAAAAAATTTAACTCGCATATGAATTGTTTTCTGGTATATGTAGTTTTTCATCTCTAGAATATTTAATTGTTCTACGCTGTTGATCTCCGGTCAGAGCCATCCTTAGGGGTGTGTGACAGGTGCAGACGCACAATACCACGTGCCTAGAAAAGGCCTTGTGCCTGGAATTTTTTTTTATTTAATAAAAAATATTAACAATTTTAGCATTTGTTTGATTGTGAGTTATATATTTCACAATAAAATGTATACATTTAAACATTTCTATTTATAAAATTTTTAATGTTTTATTAAGGCACGGGACATGCTGCTTGAGGGCAGAGTGTAGTGTTTGAAAGGGGGATTAGCTATTTTGAAAATTAAAGGCCTCACCAAAGTTACTGCACCTGGCCTCTGTTTTGCTCGGGACAGTGATGTCTTTAGTTCATGCATAGGTTGCACCATAAGTTCATGACCAGTATTATAGTTTTATTTGCTGCCTGTATTTGACCAGAAGTCTGGTTTATTTAAAAAAAAAAAAAATAGTTTAATGTAGTTGTGAATGAACTGTCAGCTTCTTTTGTGATAAAAAGAATAATTTTATTGCTTTATCTTGTATCCTTAAATATGACATTGACACTTGTGGATCCTATTGTCATTAGTTCTTCAATTTTTGACATTTATCATGCTAGGCCATCTGGCATCCCAATTTTGGAAACCTGTTTTTGTACTGTTCTCAGATGTGGGAAGCCATTATGTTGCATGCAGATTTTTCTACCAACTTTATATTTCATGGAGCTTGCATCAAATACAGCCATTTAGGATAAATTGAATGTCTCACTCTTTTTTAAACCTTTCCAGCCTAAGAATAAAAGCATTTATTATTGTGTCTGTTAAAACTTAAGAATATTTTGGAAAAATAAACAGGTTGTATGAGATTTTAAAAACATTCGTGCTAGGTTTTCTCAAATTTGTTCCAGACAACAGAATACCAGATAGGTGGTGGTGGAGTTGTGTACCTGTTATTATTGTGGAGATTTTATTTTGTTTATGATTGTGAAATTCAGTTATAGTTGGGATTTTTACACTGTTATCAGTAATATTTATTTTGTTATATAAGAAGTGTATAATTTTCTAGTAAATTTAGTTATAAAATTTTGTTAGGTTTGGCAAAATAAGATTTTTGTGTGTATGTGTACATAAGGAATATGTGTGTGTAGTATTGAATTAATTTTTAAATGTGAAAAAATGATCAAATGAACATATATATATTTAACAATTGCTATTCAATCCTTGTAAATATAAACTTTATGCTCTTGTTTGTACCAAATGTTAAGTAGAAAAGTTATTTGTTTCATGTAAAGTGTATCACTCGAATGTCATGGTTTACAAAGCATTAAAATAGAAATAATTTTGTTGATATGTGCATTTGTTTTCTTTTTTTTTTGACGTACAACATTAAAGACATCCTGGTCTTTACCCCGCAAGTGAATCCTTGCATATCCTTTATTGAAAGGTATGTAATCAAATAGTTAGTTGCTGTTATTGCACAGTAGTACATTTAAAAAATTAAAAAATTGTCTCCAAGGTGGAAACCTTGGAAAGTGATATAATCTGGTGTGAAGTAAAATTTAGTTGCAGAAAGTACACCCTCCAAAATAGCACCACAGATGTTGGATTGATATTTATACTATTAAAAGTAGTGGATTTTTAGTGTGATTTCAAGATAGCATCAAGTGTAAAACATCCTTAAGAAATTTTAGTATTTCTTGTAAAGAAAATGTTAACCATTGAGAACCATGCATAATTTATTTAATGTATTGATCATGAATGCTTATCTCACTATGTTGTAAGTTTTGCATGCATATTGTGTCTCTCACTCGCACCTCCTTTTTCGCCCTAGAATCCATACCAAGTCCTTTCAGAGTGGAGCAGGAGTCCGGGGTTTGAACAATACAATTTTACCGCCTAGTGTAGGACTGCGAGCTCCCTGTCAGGAATTTGTACATCAGTAAACACACACCATTCGATGGCCACCCATTCGATGCATTGCATATACCTAATGGTAGAGGCCACAACCACTAGTCATACACCCCTTGAGAAGAGAGACCACTAGACCAGCTTGTACTCCACCCACCACACCATGTGAGTTATCGGAGGGTGTACTTGGTTGGTTCTGGGTTGGGGCCTGTCCGCTCTAAGACATCACCCGTCAAAGCTATTGGGACGCCTCTGATAAAACCCACTCCCCAACCCCGCACTGATTTTGTTGCTGGCTGGAGAAACGGTTAGGCTTGGTGCTGGCCTAGTTTGCCGAGATGGCAGAACACTACTAGATAGGGAACTGCATGTCACCTGCTGCTATCTCCTGGGATAAGGTTTTTAACCTAATGCCCTTTACCAAGCAAGGTGGGAAGGACTTGGAGAGGAAGGCTACCTCTACCTTCCAAACTACCTGGAGCTGCACCCAAACCAATAATGTACTTGGCCAAGAAACTCCCCAGGAACGAGCTCAAGCCACCCACAAGTTGGTGGAGCTTCACCCCCCTGTTCCCTCCACTTCTCTGTTTTTAGCTCCCCAGAAGGTTCCAGGGACACCACACCCTGTCGTAGCAGTCTTCAGGTGAGGAGAGAAAGTGCCCATTGGACTGGCCTACCCTTGGGTTAACATCTGCTGGTACCCTAGCCCGCCAAGTGCTGCGGCCAGCAGCAGCAGTTCCAGCCGCAGCAGCCCATGGAGACAGCTGAGTTCCACCAGCAGCTGCACCACCACAAGTAAGCCCGCAGCTCCATCCATTAAACCAAACACCGGAGTAGGTAAGAAACCAGCCCCAAAGCCAATAGCCAAACCAGTAAGTGACTTTGTGCTTAGCCAACAGCAGGCGCAACCCACACTATACACAGGTCATGATCCAGTTCCAAAGTAAGTCAGCCACAAACCACCCTAAGTAAGTGCTTCCAGCCTGAACTAACAAAGTCTCTGTTTCTGACATAATGACTCATTGCCTGGAACCAGATAGCGTCACTTGTCTATATCACCAAGATAGTATTTTGTGTGCATGCATAAACACATGTCCAGGTCTCAAAAATATGTATGTATTATGTGAGGGTGTAGGTCTTGACTTATGGTCTCCAAGTGAAATATTTTCATATTTGCTCTGTTTGATGATTGGATACAAAATATGGTGTAATCCAGAAAATGATCATCTTCAATAATTTTTGGCCCAGAGGAGTTATGCTACAATTCTAATTCAATTTAATTTTTTTTAAAGAAATTAACGCATGTCAGGGCTAAGAACTGATTGCATGGTCAACGTGGTTTTAGTAGCATTAGACTATTCATGCTGGCAGGTTATTAGTTTGTGTGTCTAGCTTATGCTTCATGCCAGCCACTTTCGCTGGACGCGTCAATTGGCAACTGGGAACAAATTTGCTCACGACTGCAACTGTATCTGACTTATTGCATGGACTTTAGTCATCTTTGGTACGAAGTAAATTGGTTGGCGAGTCATTTCAGGCGTACTTGCCTTCCTAGGGAGTTCTTCGGCCGAGGACGGTGTAGCTGGTGTAGTCTGGCTGGAACTGGCGATGCTAGTAGTTGGTTGCACTATTGGGTGTAGGTAGCAACACGGGACAGGCCATAACCCTTGAGCAAATAACCCCGCTAGTGCCTAAGTGCTCCGGTTGGGATACAACTCAAAGAGGACTCTCTCTCCCCTGTTGGATGAGTTACTAGTGGTGGTGGCTCTACTGTTCTATCCCCAGAGGTCTAGAATGGGTGGCCGTCAAATGGTGTGAGTTTGTAGATGTATGTATTCCTGAAGGAGATCAGCAGTCCTACTCTATTTCATATTGGTATAGCCAAACCCGGTCTTGGTTGACAATGCACAGTAAGTATTACGTATTCCTAGTGGTCACCCGAAATACCTCTAGAACAAATACCCTTGGTGAAGGAACAAATCTGTATTTATTAATAACTTAGCACACGTCATTGTGTTTATTATCTCCTAACCAAGCGAATGTGAGTATGGAAGTAATCTACGCTGTACAGGTGTAGGCGACCTACTAGCTACCCTAGAAGACTAGAGGCGTTGACTGCTATGAAAACAACTCAGTCGCAGCTAACTATATCAAGGTACATCTAGAAGAAACAAATATAATGAAAGGGGACCACTACTCTAATAGTGGGTGTGGTTACCTCTATCAGCAAGTAGAGGCAGCTGCTGGTCCAGGAGGAGTACTAATGGAAGGTGTGGACTGGTGCAGATGAAGAAGAGCTTCCGGTAGGCTGTGGTGGTTGTCGACAATGGTAGCTTCTGGTAGCCAGTGATGGTTGTCGAGAATGGTAGCTTCTGGTAGCCAGTGATGGTTGTCGAGAATGGTAGCTGGTGGTGGTTTTCGACAATGAAGCCTCTGGTAACTGCATGCTGCAGAAGAGATTCTGGTGACAGCAATGGTAGCAGCCTCTGGTGGCTGCTGATGACTGTTGAGCAGTAGGAGGCCCCAGCACACAAAGTGAAGGAGCGAGCTACTGGATAAGGAAGAACAACTCATGAGCCCGGTCATGCACAGACTTTTATAGTCCGAGTGACTGGTGCAGCGCTGGGCCACGGTGGGAGGTGTGATGTTGCCTCACGACGTCCCTCTCGTGTGAGGCCAGGGTGGGGTTAACTACTCCCTGCCCGGCCGTTTAGCTGTGTGCACAATTGGCGGCGCTTGGTTTTGCCCCGAGGCTGTTAACAGCTTGTTGGCTCTCAGCGCTGGAGAGGGTAGGGGGTGAGCATGCTTGCTGGCTTGCGCAACCTTATTTCCCAGGTGTTTGGAATCGCCGTCCGGGGTTGTGGCGATCCAGACATCCGTGTAATAAATTGGCAGGGTTTGATTCTCTCTTGGGTGAAGTATAAATACTTAAGTCAGATGAGTCATAGTCATCATAGTATACTACATGAGAGCAGCACACGTCAATTCGCTGCCCCCCATTTAGATGGTGACTCATCGGGTGAAAAGGGCGAAGTAGGGAATGAAGAAGAGTTTCGCTCTCATCTGGAAGATCTCTGGAAGTAGAATGGTGAAGAAAAAAAATATTGCACAGTTAGGTAGGATCCTTAACTCTGGGCTGCTTGACCGCTGTAATTGCACTCGCTCTGTGTGCTGGGGACCAGCTGGAGACATGTGGCATGCAGTGCGCCTGCCGTAGTGCTGTCTCACTCTTTGGGTGGGCTTCCTCTCTGCCCCTTGCCCTGGCGAGTTAAAGCCATGCTCTTTGCAAATGTGTTCCCCCCATGTGGTTAGGATAGTGTCAGTAGTGGCGCGGTGTACCGGGTGTCCCTCTGGACTACTTTAGTTACTCGTGTCGTTGACGAAAATCAGTATAGCACTGTGGTTAATTACAATTATATTTACAACAAGAACCTGTGGAAATAAATTACGTAAAAGTAATGACACGAAAAAGACAATTTAGGATAAAAATACGTACAAGCCTTACTCATGGAAGGCGATGTGAAAATACGAACTATCACGGGGTTTGCTGTGGTGATTTAGTGACAGAAAGTCTAGCATTCTTTCTGGGAAAGCCTGTGGGTCTCAAGCAAGCAAAACAGCTACGTGTGACAGGGTAAAAGTTTGCCAACCTCAGGCCCTCCATCACCTGGGTTGGTCGGCTAACGAAACAAATGAATACTCTTTTAAGAATGAATTTAAAACTCAGTCATAATTACAGGTTGGTCACTTACAATCTATGAAACAAAGCCCTGCAGTCAAGAATTAAGTTTAAATTAATATACCTTGTACCATGGCTCATTGTGGTGAGTTCATGGGAGCTCTGTGGCTCAGAGTTCGGGTTTGACTCTTTGTTAGTGTACTAAGTATGAAAAAGATATTAAAAACAGGTACCATACTTAAACAAATTAACAAACATAGTGTTATGAAAAATAAACCCTGAATCAATAATAAAACTTTGTGGGTATTATCTTCACAAGGACATTTGTAAAAACTCATAGGCATATTTAGTTGTGTACTTACACAGCAAATTATTTTTTTAAATCTAAGCTAACCTATCTCCTTGTAGGGAGTCCATCTTATATTTATCCTATGCCTAATATGTACAAGGTGAAGTGTCTGTCTTCGTGTATGCACCGGCACGGTTGTGAGCGTCTTTAAGTGATATGTGATTTTCGAGTGGACTGTCAGCCACTAATTTATGAAACTTTTTCACTGGTGAGGTGTTAAGTGTCTGTTTTTCACTGGCTGGTACTACAGCATAATGAAGGCTGTTTAACAAGTTCGATTATTCAGTTTATCACTGTAGGGAGTGTGTGTATAATTATTACCACAGCTTGATTTGGCTGGTTAGGCTACTACTGTCGTAGCACTCGTTAAACGAGCCTAATGTGAGTGTCCAATATCAATTCTCACAGTCTTTAACTGGTCGGTTAATTTAACTACTACCCTCTTCAGGTCTATAACAAATCCTGATTTTCGCTGGGTGATAGTTTTATGACAACTGCCTTGTTCTCATTTTACTGAGCACTCCACTTACTGTTGTTTGGCAGTCTTGGTCTTCGCCGGTCTTCCCCCCTGCCTGAGTGCAGCAAATGCCGGATACAGCCATGTGAACTTAGACATGGGTCTCCAGGGTGACTTCTTGTACCGGCCAGGCGTTGATCCAGCTTTGGCAGCACAAGGGGGCATCAGTCGTCGCTGTTCAGCACATGGTACTGAGGCATCATCTTCTGCTGCAACTGTTGGGGAGGGAACAGGTGCAAGGGACGATGAGGCAGTGCGAGGGAGCAGCAACTCGACCGTACAGGTTCCTACCCTTAGGGCAGGATGTTTCTCCGCTGTAGCAGTGCGAGGGAGTGGCAGAGGACTGCCCTCAACCACGACTGCAGATGGTCCTTGACAATGAGCAAGGCATTTGGATGCATCAATGGTCTCTGTGTCCGGCTCAGTGGCCAGAGGGTGGGATAGCCCATCGTCCTCGGCAGTTCTCGTGTTTAATAGGGCAGTATCCTCTTGGAGAACAGGAGGTTGTAGGTCATCGGGATCAGCCTGACTGGATGTCCTAGGTTCATCAGCCACCAGTCAAGCAAGAGGCAAAATGGGCTTCTCATCCTCGATGGCACCGATGGGTGGAGCTTCCTGTGTGGCAGGAGGTTGGGGTGGAGCGCTGTCGTCTGCACTGCTTGACACCTCCTGCAATGTTGATGGTTCGCCATCGAAGACAGCGATCGGCTTTGTAGAAGCTGAAGTGACCTGATTCCTGTCTCAGGCGTTTCCTCCAGTACGGCAGTTGGTGTTGGGTCCTCGGCACTTGTGCTGCTTGATGGTCCAACAGAGGGTAGCAGTAGCTCCTTTGAGCCAGAGATCGGCTTTGGGGAAGCTGGAACAACCTTGACCTCTGGCTCAGGAGCTCTTACCAGGTGTAGGGGTACTTGCTCGGATTGCTTCTACCTACATCACTGATGGCGGTCCGGATATCCAACTGGACCTGCAGGGTGTCCAACTGTATTCCCGGTCTCGGGGACTTTGCCAAGACACTTTGGTGCAACTACGGGTAGCCTGGTCACCTGTGGTTGTGACCCTTTGGGCATAGCTGCGAGGCGTCGAGGGCAGGGATCTGACAGAGTCTGCACCTCGGCATGGCGGTAAGTGTACTATCAACTGGTAGAGAGTAGCTTGGCTCCCTGTCGGGTTCTGGGGTTTGTGCCTCACTTCTCTTAGGTGGCCTTGGCTCGACTTCGGGAGGTGCCATGATTGGTGTTGGGTCGTCCTCGTCTTCGGAATGTTATGGAGGTTCATCTATGGTGGTGCCATCCTCTGGGCTGGGCATGTCGCCTGGAAATAGTCGTGTTTGGCTTTGTGTGGCCTTTTGGATCTGTCTCTGTAGGTTTTTGGCCCAGTAGATATTATCCCGCTTGCCTACTGTATGGTACAAACCATCCCATTTGTCAGCGAGGCCAGCGCTGAACTGGTTGCTGACCTTAGTGAAGGGATGACTTTTGAGTAGGGCGGCTTCGCCAAGATTGAATTCTCGTACCCCAGTCTATGGTTGAGGGTATTTTCGTTGTATGTGCCCCAGGAATATCTTCGAGATGATTAAGAGTTTCCTGGCATACAGGACTTGTGGCCTAGAATTGGGTACACGCAGGGGGTAGAAGGTGTTGTCCTAGGGCTGCCTGCAAGGGTCGGTCTTTGGACTGATATTCTGGAATGTGATCTTCGAGGGACTGTTGAGGCTTGACCTCCCGCATGGTTGCATGATTTATAAGTATGCAGATGACGTATTGCTCCTGATACCTGCCAGGACTAGAAGAGAGCTTGAGGAGAAAGCAGAAAGTGCCCTAACGAGAATACACCAGTGGGCCAAGAATTTCAAGTTGGAGTTCTCGGTCGAGAAGATGAATTCTATCTTATTGAAGGTTAACTTAAAGCGAAAACCTGTATTCCAGGTTAAGGACAGGGTAGTGATAGGGGTACAGGAGATGAAGTACCTTGGCATAATATTGGAATCACATCTTGCGTTCCATGGTCACGTGCGCTATGCGGCGAACAAGGCTGTGGTGATGTTTCAGAGGCTGAGAGCTGTGGCTCCTGCAAACTGGGGTCTCGGCTACCAGATGTTTAAATTGATGTACAGGTCAATTTTCCTGCCCATTCTCATGTATGTGTGTGGGGTATGATACCCCAAGGCGGAGAAAGTCTTTTGAAAGCTGAGATTAATAAGTGCATATCGAGCAGCACTGCTGGGGGTCATAAAGGCCTATAGGAAAACTTCCAACGAGGCCCTGCAAGTGGTTGCCGGAGAAGTCCCACTAGACCTCTTCATGGTGGAAAGAGGTGAATTTGCCAGGAGAAAATGGGGAGGGATACTCCCCGAGGAAATAAAGGCATGAAGAGAAGCCACCATGAGAATGTGGCAAACTAGATGGGACAATTCGGATAAGGGAAGAACCACATATTCTATCTTTCCTGATGTCCAGGAGAGGCTGCGTATGATGAAGTGGCTAGTAATAGGTCACTACTCTGCGCAGTTCTTGACTGGGCACGGAAATTTCAGGGAGAAGTTACTACTCTGCGCAGTTCTTGACTGGGCACGGAAGTTTCAGGGAGAAGTTGTCTTCAATGAGCCTGGTTGACCACCTGGATTGTGTGATCTGTGGGGTGCCTGACACCCCAGCCCACACAGTGGAGTGTCCCAAGATAGCGGACCTACGCATAGAATTTGAGGGGAAACATGGACCTCTTCGGCTCAGGGACATTCTCAGGGTGCCAGAGGTGCTAAGATACCTCACGTCTATCTGCAAAAGACGGGAAGAGTTCAATGTCTGGTGGTCGAGCTGTAGTTTGAACGGTGAGTTTGGGGAAAGTTTGGTGGACGGGAATGACATGAACACCCAAGACGGATGAACAAGTCTCCCCAATAATTCTGGTCTTAAATGAGTATGAGGGGAGCCCTCTCACCTAGCACTCATCACGACAGGAAGAAGTTCCTGTCCATGGATGCGATCAGAGCACCTCCAATGCAGGAGTTCAGCGGGGGGAGAGCCATCTTTCATCGTAACAAGTACAATGGATGATGACCACAGACTAACTGGTGGTTCTATCATATCTAACTCCCAAATATCCTTCACAATCCCCTCAACTGCCTTATGTATAGCTAGTGGCAGCAGTCTTGGTAGCTGCTTTATGAGTCTGATATCTCCTGTACCAATGTGGTGGCAGGTCATGTTAGTCCTTCCAAGGTTATTTGGTCCACATGAGAAGACATCCCTATTTCTCTTCAGTAATTCAGACACAGCCTTCTCCTGGCACCAGTTAAAACTTTCTCTTGTTCGTACTAACAGTTCAACCAGTACTTCTGGTAGAAGACATTCTATTTGTTCTACTCTAGATCTTCTGGGACATTTGGAATCATGTGTGTTAACTGCCTACAAATACCTATCATGGCCCCCTTCTCAAGATGAATGTCACTATCGGACGAATTTATAATTTTAACTGGAAAACTGTCAGAATTAGAGAAGACCAAATTCCACCAAATTTCTTGCTACGACTTTACCTGGCAGGATGCCAACCCTCTCTTTTGTCTCAGTTATACCCAAATGCCTGGCTAATTTTCCTTGGCGTCTGCCTATAATGACAATTGCACTAGAAGAGAGCATCACAGTGGTTTGACCACAGACTACAGGGCAGCCACTTGGGGTTTACAAATCATTCGGTGTCGACATCAACTCTGTACAGCCTACCTGTAGCACACCAAGTTGAGTATCGATACAGCACCCCAGTCTATGCAGTATTTCATGCCCCAAAGACATTCATCCCCTATTTCTGCTATGTATGTATTGTGCTCCATGCTAATGTTACCAAGCTTCATGACTCCTCGGAGCACCCTTCCAGAGATAGGTGGGAAATCTGCACAATGTCTTGCTATAGCTCCTGCAGTGGCTTCCCTGGTTGCAGGGTGCAGCTTCGCAAAACGTAGTTACAAGGTCAACACGAGCATGGGATACTCGAGTCGATGTCGTTTTGGCAGAGATTGTAGCATGCTCAGTACGGGGCCTCTCAGTACACCTGCTAGGCTGACCAGCGATTCAGGGTAGCGACTTATTTAATCTGGTGTTGGTACTCCCACCATGAAGTCTGGCAATCATAAGGGACAGACTTAATTGAGACCCCCTTCCCCGCACCTGGTTGTGCTACACTAATGCAGTGGAGCTGCTGGTTATCCTTCAAGGTTGCTGCGTGGGTTATGACTTGTATTGCTTCTCCACTTTTCTTGACTGCCAATGTGGTAATAGGCAAACTTCGCTGCTGAAGAAATTGCTGCCATTCCTTCTTCATTGTGCCTATTCCCTGTTTAACTTCATTCTCGACATTGTCCATTCTGTCTTTTACACTGTCAATTTTCTTGTGCTTATACTCAACTCTTTCATTCACCAACTCACTAAGCCTTTTATTTTCCTGTCTACATTTTCATTTACAGTTTATTTTTCTGTCTACATTTTCATATTTCATGTCTACTAAATCACTTATAGTAATTATCTGACTATTTACATTCTCGTTTACATTCACAATTACTGAACTAATTTGGTTATTTACAATTTCATTTACACACCCTTTCACACTATTAATTTGGGTATGCACAGCTTCATTCTCACTACTAATTTTTTTATCATGGCTCTTATCACGTGTGCTCACTTGGCTACCTAATCCCTCAATTAATGCTCGCAGTGCTTCCAGTTCTGTAGATATTTTCTAGTTAGCTGTCACTGTGATAATTGTACAAACAGTCTTTGTTAATTAATTTTTGTTTTAATATCGCACCACCAGTGCAACAGGGCCACATCTAAAAAAAAAAAATCAATTTTGAGATAAAGCCATATCTGTATTCCTTTTCCGTTGTTTTATCAAGTGCAAGAAGGCCAGATGTTTAGTTTCATAAAATGTCAATAAATGGCACATAATTCCTTATGTATCTGAGTAATTTTTGTAGAATTATCAGTGCAATAGAGTCACATTTTAAATTGTATCCTTGTCGCACAAGAATTATGTTAGTGTAATACTGCCATATGTTGAATTGTGTCCTTGCTGTACAAGAATTGTTGGCATAATGTAGAATTGTGTCTGTATTGTACAAGTATTATATTAGTGTAATAGGGCCACATGTTTATTTGTGACAATAATACACGTAACTTGTGACACAAAATATGAGCAAACCAGCCTCATGTTGATTCGTGGTCATTTTGCAGGGTTGTACCATAATTGAAATGTAAATTTCACAATAATAATAAAGTATGACCAATAATAGGTCACAGTTCCGGTGTTGTCACCAAGATTAATTGTAAATATTTATAAATTATAAAAGATTTGCACCAATGTAATAATGAAATGCAAGTTGCAGTAATGTCATAAAAAAGAAATTACTACAATGGCATCCGTAGCGGTTGAGAGTAGAACATTGTGTTTCTGTGTATTCCTACCTCCATGGTTTCTACCATAGTGAGATACATTTCTTTCTGATATATCTTCTATGGTTCTTGGTAGTAAACAGTTGATAACATCATTTGGTTTTTGGGGGGAATGTAGTATTAGTAACACTTTAAAGATTATTATTTGCATGTTTATACTAATGAGAAGAAATAATGTCAAGGAGCAATAAGCTTGTGCAATTAGCATTAGCAAATCTGGATAACAATGGAGAAGAATGAAAAACTGCTCTGAATTTGGAACATAATGGAAAGGTAAGTAATGCTAATTGATATAGATAACTATGTTATATGTTGCCTTTTACTTAGAAAGTAGATTGTGCAACACCATCTAAAACTTTTAACTGCAATACTTAACATTTGAATTTATGATTTACATTAATTTGGGACAGTTTATGTGTTGGTGTTGGAATTGTATAATTAATGAATGTCTTAATGTGGAAGGTGATTTTTTTGGTGCATTTTTCAGGGCTCAAGTAATGATGAAAATACTGGCATGGACGAAAGGATGAAAAGCCAAAATATAACACTTGGGTACACGATCCTGCAAAATACTTTTCCAGTTTCCAGTGGCAGTGCCTTACAAAAGATTTACCTGTCTTATGGATTTAAATTAGCAGTAAGTGTAATGCCAGAATGCTAGTTTTATATATACATTTTGTAATGCAGATTACAAGATGTGGTTCCAATTGTGAAATAAACGAATTAGTGTTTTAATACTAAATCTCATATTCTTCGTAATATTTTCAGGGCTCAAGCAGCGAGAATAATAATGTTTTGGACCAAGTGATGATAAACAAAAATGGAACAATTAAGTACATAACTCTGCAAAATGTCTTACCAGAGTCAATTGGCAGTGGCAATGCCTTACAAGAGATCTATCTTCTGAACAATCATTAGCAGTAAGTGTTTTGCAATAATGCTAGTTTTATTTACTGTATACATTTTAAATATACATTTTATGAGAAGCAGTTTCAATTTTGTAAAATATTTTTTTTACTGTCAATATTAAATGTGGTTTTATACAAACTTTTTTCAGGGCACAATAACTGAGAAAAATGCTGTTGTGGACCGAGGGATGATGATAAGTTAAAATGTAACACCTGAGTACATAACACTGCAAAATGCTTTACCACAGTTGCAAAGTAGTGCCACAAAATCCATTCCCAAACAGCAGGAATTCTTGCTGTCCGTAAGTATAACAGTTTTTTTAAATTGTAATCAACCATTATTACAGTATAGATATTTCTACAGGGTTTCTACAGAATATCAAATTAAAATTTCCCTGAATTTTCCACATTTTCCAGACAGAAATAGATAAAATCCCAGTCTTTTTCAACATTTTAATAATTCTAATTCATCGAATGTGATTGAATTTAAACATGTGTAACTCAAGTCTACTGAATGGGGCATACAGTTCGTAGTAGAGGCGTGCAAAATTCACTTTATAAACTGTATCTTGCAAAATACTATAAATCAGTTCTGTATATTAGAGTTAGAGTCATTTGATTATTGTCTTCTACAACAATGAGGACTTGTTTTTACTTACGACTTGCTGGCTGTGATTGGACCACCTAGTCGTTATACTTGTTTTATTTGAGTTTTTTTCTTATGTACCATTTTCAAATTCTCTGACGTTCCCAGGTTCTCCAGGTTTTCCAGACCTTTAGCAACCATATTATACATTTTTCAATATGTTTATATTTTTCCTAAAGAAATGTAATTGAAAAATTATAATACTGAAAACAAGCTGACCAAATTGTTTGTTTACAACACCTGTAATTCAAAAGTTTCTTTTCTAGAAGTTTCTAGTATCAATATTTACTTTTCAGAAAATAAGTATTTATATTAGGAAGAAATTCTTTGCATTAATATCTTTTTAAAGCTTTGATAGGGATCAAATGATGCCAAAATTAATAGATTTAATTATAGAATTATTTACTATGTTGATTTTGTTTTCAGGATTCATCCATGACATCAGTAGATGACAGTGATGTTGACATTACCTACATGCATAATAGTTTGACATCTGGCACAGACACTGAAGATTTATGTCCGGTCATCAATGGGAAGAAAGTGTATGAGTAATCACGTATAGACAAAGACGTTGACTCAGCATCACATATTCCTGATAACGATAAGAAGGAAAATGTTGTTAAAAAGTGTCGTAAAAGAACTCGAAAAAAAAGTGCGTGGAAAATAAATATAAAAAAATGGTCAATTCAGGAAAGACATACACTACTGAAAACAACAAAGAAGTTCCAGCTTGTTCTTTGAAAGGCTCCTGTGGTCAAAGTGTTGCCTTCAATGTCCACCAAAAATATCTGCAAATGAACAGCTTAATATTCATGCAAGTTTCTGGAGACTTGGAGATCATAGTTTACAGAGACATTTTATTGTTGCAAATATGACAGAAGTAGTTCCAAAATATAGAATGAAAACAGAAGGCAGCAATAGGGGACACAATATGTCATACTACTTCACTGTGAATGGACAAAAGAAAAGAATTTGCAAAACTTACTTCATGAAAACATTGGACAGTGGTGATAAATTCATAAGAAATTCAAGAAAAAACCAGAACAGAAGTGGAGTTTTGGAGAATGAAATGAGAGGAGTCCATGACAAACAAAGGACTATTTCAGACAAAATTAAAAATTAAATCAGAGAACATATAAATTTGTTTCCACGAATTGAATCTCATTATCTTCGAGCTCAGACCTCACATGAATATCTAAAAGTCAGTTTGACACTTGCTGAAATGTATCATTCATATGTCGAAAAACAAAAAGCAGAAGATTTTGTGTACGCCAAAAAATCCATATGAGGTTATATTTTCTACTGAATTGAATATTTCTTTCTTCAAGCCTAAAGAAGACCAGTGCTCACTGTGTGAAAGTTTCAAGAACAGTAACGATGAGACACTTTTGTAGCATGCTTTGACCTGCAAGCTGTACTTCAAGCTCCATGTGGAAATCATTCATTCTTGTATTATAAACGAAAATTGAACTGCTTCAACTTCACTATTTATGATACTGTATGCAAACATGATGTTTGCTATTTTTGGAGCGAGTCTGTAGCAAAGCGAGGGGTAAATGAAATTGGTAGCTGTATTTTACTGTATTTGAAGGATCATTGCGTTGAAAAAAAAAAAAAAAAAGTAATTTTCTACTCAGATAATTGCAGTGGCCAGAACAAAAACAGGGCGATGGCCAGTCTTTTCTTGTATGCTGTACAAAATCTTGGAATTCCTGCTATAACTCATAAAAAAAATTTTATAGTTGGGCATACACAAAACGAAGGAGACAGCATGCATTCAACCACTGAAAGGCAGAAGAATAGAGTTCTTAAATCTGGCCCAATCTATACACCAGCCCAGTGGACTCCAATTTTGAGAATGGCAAAAAAGGAAGGAAGACCTTATGAAGTCAAAGAAGTGAGCTCCTCTGATATCATGGATTTGAAACTGTTTAAGTGCAGTGTTTAACTACACAGTCGATTCTAATGACGACAAAGTTAAATGTAACTACATCAAAGTGCTGCATACCAATAATGCATCTCCAGACATAATTTTTTTTAAGACTGACTATGAGGAGTGTGACTATGAACAAATTGACACAAGAAGAGGATTTCCTGGATGCCCTTTAAATCCTGAACTTCTTCCTGCCTACAAAGAAGGACCTCCAAAAATTAATGTAGCCATGATCAGGTATCTTTTCTATCTCTGCAGATCGAACATTATTCCAAATGTTCACCATACTTTTTATTTCCATTTGCAAGCAAATGGATCACCTAAAGATGGTGATGACTCAGATGAATGTGTTTAATTGCATTTGCTTAGGAAGCATTTTATGAATCCATGTAACGAATGTCTACAAATATTTTATGTTGGTATTTATTAATATGGATGTCAAACTTTCTAATATAAACATGTCAACAGGTATTAGATATACAATTTGTATGTAGGTTACAAAATTTTACAAAATATTGCTGTGCAACAATGCCACAAGTCAAAATCCTTACACTGCGTTAGAGGTAATAACTTTAAAAAGGTTACTGCAACATGGCCACAAGTCAAAAAAGAACTATATAAATTACCAAAACTATACAATGTATATTGTACTTAATTTTTAGGGTCAAAATGTCAGTAACAAAATTATGTTGTACTTTTTTAATTAAAGTGCTGTATTTATAACACATCCAAGAAAACTTCAAAGCTCCCTCCTGAGAAAAGTGACAGTTTTTAGTTGTGGCCCTGTTGTACTGGTGGTGCAATATCGCTAATTACTTGCCTACTGTTTAACTTAATCCACAATTAAATGCCTACATCCCACTTCTGACATCATTATTACAAGATACCTGAGGTGTGTATCCAAGTTTGTTAGGAATGGAGGTCTTAATAAAAATAAAAGAAGTAAATTTGATTTTAATTTATTCGTACAGCTATTATTTACAGCATTCTATCTAGCTACCCTATTATTCTTTTTATTTCTCAGTGAGCACAATATTTAATGTATATTTTAACTCTATTTAACATCCTTCTTAATGTATCTGTTTGGTTATATTCAATTACCTCATACCTATCATTAACACACTTTGTCTGTCTGTTGGTTACCATCATTTGTAATGTCTTTAACTTACACATCCAGTCCAATAGTCTAGCCTGCCAGTTGCACCATTCGCTTCGCCGATGCTCAGTCGCAGATTTTCCTCCCGCTGGTCACTTCTCTCGCCGCTCATTTCTCTTCTCGCTCGCCATCTCTTGCTTAATATTGCATGATCGCCCATACTCTCGATACTCTTAAAACTCTTCACTTCACTCCACTCCACTCCACTCATCAACTCCTGGCTCGGAGACCTGTCACACTTTTATACTCACTGGCCTTGACCTGGAAAGTTCGACGCACTCTGAGTCATGTGAGAGAAACTAGGGCAGTAAGCCACTAGAAAATTCTTTAGATTACACAGAAATTCAAGTAACTGAAGGTCAGGAGCATGCACCAGAAAGGATTATCGTGGCAGCTCGCTTTTTGAAACAAAATACGCACTTCTTGGATTTTCACTCGCCTGACCTTCATTACACTGTTCTCACCACCCGATATATCACTTCTGTGTCCTCCACACACACACACTGCTTACTCGCACAATAAAAAGGAGCAACATTTTACAAATATAATTCATATATGGGAGGAGTGTGACAGTGTCCCATTACTCCCTGATCACAGTGTCCTGTTCCTCCCCTCCTAAACATTGCTTTCCTGTCCTTAATTTCGCTGATGATGCTATTAGCCTCAGGTTCAATGCACACCCACAAATCTTTATGAATTAAATACATTTCCATTGAAAACTTCAAGTTATTGTAGTTCTCCATACCTTCAAGTTTTTCAATCCGGAGAGGACAGAATTATTTACTAATCTATCTTCCAGATTATTCACAAGTTTATTTTCATCACATGCTTAAACAACAGTGGAAATTTAATTTATACAAACATTCCACAGTGGTGCAAAGTATTTGAATATGTTTCATGGTTCTGGGCCCATAACCTGTTAGAACAAAAACCGTACACCCAATATTTAACAGAACAAACATTGCTGATCTTTATTACACACAACCTTGGTAGCAAGACATAATGAAGAAGAAAAACATAGACAAAAGGTTACTAAAAAGAAATAGCAATGGTGCTAATGTACACAATCAAAAAATATTATCACGAAACAAAGTTTAAGGAAAAAGTCATAATATGTCAAAATTTGCAGTTGATTACCATTTCCAACAGGTTGCCCGTAATTCTTACGCTTCAAGTGACTCAGCCACCCTGTACTTGCGTTTGGCGTGCTTTGTGACCAACAATGGAGCAGAATATTTTGTATGCGTTATTGGAATAAATTTATTGGCCACATGTAAATGTCACAGCCCTAGTAAGAGTTTTGGCGCACTGTGTGGCTGTGCAAAAAATCATAGCCTGGCGCCCTGGGGTTACAACAGCAACTCCACCTCCAACTATCTCCTCATAACTTGAATCCAATAACAATATATTTCCCTATAACCCCTTTTTATTAGAATTTTAAAATATGCAAGTCTCATAAATTTCAATTTGCAAAGTACACCTGACCAGGATATTTTAAATTCTATTACAAAAGTGCTCCAACTGAACATAAAAAATCATGCCCAGAATCTTTAATGCTTGATATCAAAATTTCACCTGTTTAAGAAAATGCAAGTAGGCAAAATACTGCCTAAAATTTAAAACTACAAATTATCTATGAATTAGCCAAATGCTCATTTTGATCCTAAAGGGCCAATATAATTATATCCTTTCCACTTGATGGGAGCCAGTTCATCCAGAATACGGTGATGGGGTTCTGAGTGTACATGGTATGTCAGGGCGGTGATTGTTGAGTAAGAATTTCGGGTGAGGGAAAGAAGGTGAGCTACTCATCTAGGTGCCAGCCACCATTTCCAGGCAGTGACATGAGAGCAGAGATGCTGTTTTACAGGGTCATGTAGTCGACCACCCAGACATAATTGCTGACCCCTGGTGCCTGGTAATAGTTATAAAGCACTTGATGTTGGAGGTATTGGCTCCTACGTGCCATAAATGCAGTGCACCCTTTAATTTAGGCAGGCCTATTCAAGGCTGACCTGCATGCCTGACACTTAAAGGTATTTAGTAGGTTACTGGGGTCCTGTTCCCCTAAATGCCCGGAGGCAAGTACACAGAATAACGTACACCTTTTTGCAAAACTTATGTATATTTTCCTTGTACATAAATTACATTATCACACAATACATGAAGAAAGCAATTGACGTGGAGCTGAGCCTAAGACCACCTGGTGGCCAAATATAAAAATATGTGGGGTATGTGGCCACACAAAACTTGAAATTAAGTGAAAATTAAGCCTCCATGGGTAATGGAGGCTTACCACACGGAGGTGAGTTGGCAAGAAATGGCAAGATGGAGTAGGTCGGTCAAATGCAGCCTCCACCTGCGTCATTGAGGTGAACATAACTTTGGCACCGCAACAAGCCCTACTGCTCCTCGCAGATCATCAAACCACAATAAGTAAGTTCATATGTATTTCAGTTTGCATCAAAAATCTGTAATGCTATATGTTTATTGATACAATTGCATCCCACAACTTTGTCAAACCGAGTTGGTTGACATGAGAGTTCTGCAGCCTCGCAGTGAAGCAGTGCAACTAGCCACATCTAGCAATAGCAGGGAAACAGGGGATAAACCAACATCACTGTATGAATATGCAATCTTGAGACCACCACCATTGCTCTTGTCATTAATGAGATCCATGATGATGCTATTCTCAATCTCCCATAGCTAACTGACCAGAACACTATCGTTATACTAGCAGCTAGGGGAATCCATCTTGGCACTAGGGACCGTAGAACCATCTACAACCTAAATTCTCACCTTAGCAATAGTGCGCCCAGCATCAAGCTTGATGACCTGGACCACAAAGTACCACCAGCTTACCGTGATACAGTACAGTGAGTGCTAGATGAACAGCACAATGTGTTTGCAGCTACAGATCTGCTACAATTATCTTCTCCAGTCACCTTTAGCCCAGTACCGGTAGCTACTTAGCAGCTCCAGACAACACCCCAAGGGCATGTGCAAGTGTGTTAAAGGCTGAGTAAGCAGTGTGTTTGTTGGAGAAAGACAATGGTCAGTGCAAAACGCTCGGCAAAAACGTAACGTCACAGAGTGGTACCCAAGTGCCTGAACACCACATGTTGTCACATACTTATGAACCCCTTAAAACATTGATGTCACATACTCTCAGCCATCCAGGCCAAAACATCTAAAAAAAAAAATTTTTTTTTTCGTAATGTTGTTTAGTGTCCAAAGTGATTATTTATGTCTGAACTGTATTATGCGAAAGAATTAACATAATGTTGTATAAGGGTATCAGGGTTTTGAATTGTGTGTAATGGTTTGAAGGACACTTGCTGAGTTTGCCTTCCGGCCGCCATGTTGCCAATCGTACAGCAGCAGGGGTGAGAGATGGACATGTGTCTTATGGGTGCCTTCAAATTGTACTTAACTGATTCATTTTAATTTTTGGCTGTCGTTTAGTTAACTTGGTTCTTTTTCTGCATTTTGCCTTCACCAATTACTGATTCATTTAATTAAGTTTCAGGCTGAGCAATTGTGTGACTTGTAAACCATGTGTTGTAGGCACACAGCACCGGCTGGTACTTGAGATTTATCCGTAGGCATCCTAGCCGGCGGAGATCACACAGAATTCAAATTTTGTGTATTTCCAAGGGGCATAATCATAGGCTGGCAGCAACATTATTATTTTAACAATTTGAGGATAGCATGTTTGGTTTTTGAACTTAGAACTGTGTTTTTTTACCACGTGGCAGCTATGGACAATAAATCTAGTAAAAGGTATCAGTGTTTGCATTCTTTATTTAATAAAAGTGTAAAAATATGGATGTGCTGTGTGACCCTGACAGCACTGCTGTTTGTGTGAGTGTAAATTAAAGCAGTATCGTTTGTCACTCATTCTCCCAGCTACACTGGCCGAATGTTCCACATCATCCTGAGAGTTCATGCTCACACTTGTGTTAATCTGCAGAGGCTAATTGGTGGCCTGGGTATTAACTACTAGTATTCCTCTTAGTGTTGTGGGGATGTGTTCAGTCCACCTGACTACCACAGATGGCGACAAGTGGTGCCTACGCACATGTGACAAACAGACATACGGAGAAACATGTGTACAATGTGAAGGACTGTGCAGTATGTAGAGATTCTTATCACACAGTCAAAAAGGTAATGGAGAGGATGAGACATGGCACCAAACCTGGACGTACAGACATGCACAGATGCAACCAAGGCCTACCAAACACTGACAGATGAAAATCCTGCACACCTACATGCACGAGGAGGACACAAAGATGCAATGGTTCAAGGTAAATGTGACATTTTTTATCTGTGTGATGAGTGGAACTGTCCAGGTGGATGGTAACATGTATGAAGTGTTGCATTATATGACATATGGATTTTGCTAGTGATGGAGAATGTGCTTCAATAAGCAGATACAGGACTTACTTTATGTGCAACCCATGTCACGAATAGCTTGAGAAGTAGTAGAGAAAGAAGGTGAGTAGTCATTAGAAGATGCAATAAATCAAAGTGCAGTGGCTTTCCAGTGACACAGGCTGTGTGCCGTACTGTGTGCCAAGCCTGCACGGCAAGTGTACACAAAAACTGCTGTGACACAGCTGGTTGAGCCACTGGACTTAATGTGGTGTCCTGATGTTGCAGCCACACACAAGCGTGTGTGGTAGAGACAGCTAAGGGCATGATAAGACATGCCTTTCACATACAAAATGTAGCTTATTGACCTGATGGCACTACCGCCACCCAACCAACCAGAAGTACTGCTGCTTACAGCAAACAACCCACCCAATATCACTGCAAGTGCAGAGTAAAGCCCAGCCAGTGACAAAGCACCTACTGACATCACAATGCCAGGTGCTTAGACAACGCCACCAACAGCATCTGCCCTGCCCATGCTGCTGGTGTTCAACATCCCAACTGAAACATGGGTATTGCTGCTAGAAACAGCCTTTTATTGGATATCACCACCTCCATAATCAAATACAGAGTGGCCGGACGCATCTACACCAATGCCCCACATCCAGCTGTCATTGATGCTGCCCAATGTAGTGGAACTTTAGCAGAGATGCACCAGATGCTGCTAGTCGACAGCTGGTGAATCCACTCTGACACAGGACACATTTGCTGACATTGCAGTGCCTGCCTGCCTGCCTGCCTGCCTGCCTGCCGCCCACTGCACTGAGATTCACTCAAAAGCAAAACAATGTGATGGAGCACAGAGTGTGCAGGCAGCGGACGCATTCAAGATGCGGCCCACCATAGCTGCTGGCCAAGTCATATCACTGGAGATGCCCAGGAGACACTTGACACCTCCAACGAGCTCTAGCTCATCGGTGATGACTCACCATCAATACAACTACAGCCAAGCTGCCTGGAACACCCCTGCAGATGCATGAATGAGACAGGCATGGCCAACTGCACTGCTTGCCCATGCTCCTACTGATTATGTAACATGATGCTGGGTGTCCACCAGGACATTGAAACCCATTGCAGTTCTGCTCAAGCATCCAGCCTCACATCACTGCAGCTGCATGAAAGCACTGCACAATACCATCTCCATTCATTCATGCTGTGGATCGATAGTGTAAACATCCAAAATTGACTACCTAGATTTTGACAAATGTCTTGTTCCACGAACAGTGTTAACCGAACATGTACGTATGTCTGTTTTTCCAGGAATACCATACCATTGCAGTGTGATGTGTCTGTAAGCATTCTCAGAGACCAGGCCAATACTGCTGCCATACGCAAGATTGTAACATAAGATTTTGAAGAATGTAGTGAGACAATATTTTAGAATGTAGGACTAGCCACTGCCATGCTGCAATAGCTACCACCAGGTTCCTGTGTCAGTGCCAAGGAAAAATGAACTTGTGATCAATTTCAGATTGCAGACCCAGGTCTGTAACCACATGACCTCTGGCACCTTGATGCTCTCCAATCTACTCTGCATTGCATCCCTGCTGTCGGATCACCTCTGTCCACTGACCACCCACAGTCAAATCCACAGGAGGCTGGCATCCCTCGAGTGCTACACCACCACCAAAGTCATGAGGCAGATGCCACCCTTGCACAGTTCACAGAACCTAACATCAAACCGATGCCGTGACACCATTCAACCCAGAGTGCCAGATGCTGCTCCAGCCATCATGTGTGTGGAACCAACACCTGCCCCACAATGCGAGGTCACACCTTGTGAGAAAAAAAGTTTAGTGTGCGAAGAGTACAATGAGACAATTTTTCTCCAGTATCATTATACTCATGCTCATCTGTGACACCATGCGAGCATGTGTGCCAACAGAACCATCACATGAGCTTACTAGAATGTCACAATGGGTGGCCTTGGCCTGCCCTCGAGCACCGTAGTAATCAGTTTCAGCCGGAGCAGAACCAGATACCACTGGATACACCAACCATCAAGATAAGCCAGCCAGTTCCTCTTTGGTCCTTCGTACCAGAACAGTGATCCCCTACTGCAAATAGAGCCAATCCAAGACCAGCCACAGCCGTTGGACCACCAGGACTGACCTCTCCAGGGCATGGCGAATTTCATCCTTCCTTCTCCCCTCACCTTTAACTCATTCCTGGTGGTTACCCAGTGCATGTGTTAGTGTGTAAAGGGTGAGTGAGCAGAGTAAGAAGTTGGTGGAGGAAGGCAGTGATCAATACTAAATGCTTGGCAGAAACATGACATCACCAAATAATACCCAAGTGCCTGAGCACCATGTGATGTCACATATTCTCAAACCCCTCAAAATATAGACAACACACATTCTTGGCCATCCAAGCCAAAATATTATCAAGTGTTTTTATTTGAGTAATGTTTTTTAACATAACAAAGTAATTATTTATGTTTGATTTTTTTTTGCAAAAAATTGGCATATTGTTTTAGTTTTTGTTAGGTTTTTTTTGTAGTGTGTACTGGCTGGAAGGACACCTGGGGAAGTTGCCTTCTGGTCATTCTTTCCAGCCACCATGTTGCCACTCACAAACATAAAGCTACAGTAGTGAAGGATGGATGTGTGTTCCGTGGGGCCCTTCACATCATTGAATAAACTGCTTGATTTTAGTTTCTGGCTACAATTCAGTTAACTTTGGAAGATGTGCACTCACCACTCATGGACTCAATTAGTCTTCAGGCTGAGCCACGGTACCCCAGGCCGGCCACATGTTGAACTTTATGGTACCAGCCGACTCCAGAGTTTTATCCATTGGCATCCTGGCCAGCAGAAATAGTGCGAGACTCAATTTTTGTTAATACCCAAGGGGCATATTCTTAGATTGGCAGTATTATTATTATTTTCAAAATAATGATAATGTTTTTGTTTTTTTGAACTGAGAACTGTGTTCTGTACTATATGCCGGCTGTGGCCAATAAAGCTAGTAAAAGGGATCCGTGTTTGTGTCCTTCATTTAATCAAATTGTATTCCCATCATCCATGGATGTGCAGTGTGACCCTGACGTGTACTGCGTGGTGACCCCTCGAGACCATTCGTCTCATAGTCAGCCAGCAGTTCACCCACCACCCACGTGAGAGTAGTGCAACACATAAAGAGTGTTCCCCATGTGTGCATGTGTGGAGCTGTGCATCAGTGTGTATTTATTTGTGTTTTATTTTCATGGGCCTTTTAATTTATCATTCAGTGTTGTTATTATTACTATTACGTGTGTAGTGCTTTGTTATTTATTTACCAGTGTTAATCATGTAATTTTATGTTTGTGCTGTGTTTTGTTTACTTGTTCTTGTGCAATGCTTAGTCTGGCATTTTCATGCAGCACTTTATTGTTATATATGTGCATGTGCAATGTATCCAGCATTATTAATTTATTCTGTGTTTTTATTAATGTCTCATTTAAGGGTTATATGTTGTTATTATAATCAGTGCTATTTATAATAATTAATATGTGCCTTGTTGTCTTGTTAATATTGCTTTTTTTTTTATTCATCATGCGAAACGTAACAGCCAGAGGCCACAGCCATGCATAAACATTAACAGGTAAAACGTAACATGTAAAGGCCATGTACCAATTTCTTATTTTAGTGTACAGATATTCCAAGTGTTCTCCAATATATTAAAATAAAATTCCTAACCTCTCAAATACATAGGCATAATAGGCATAATGAACTTTGGACACTGAGCCGGACACCCCCCCTATGTAAAATGCATACCAGTTGAGGTTACGTTTTGCGTAACCAAGTTATGCACTAAATGTTAACATTTTATGTATATTTGGTTGATAATGTATTTTTAAATAAAGTTAATAATGCTTTTGTGTTTCACCTTATCATCAGTGCCATACCTGTTAAGTTAATTTCATTAATCATCATTATTTTCATATTTAAGCTCGGCCAGTCAGCCTGCTCCACACCAAATAATCTTATGTATCATCATCGTACTCGTGTGGAGTGGAAGTCTGTGGAGTGGAAGTCCTGGGCCTACTTCATCTTTCTCTATCATGTTAGTGTTCAATAGTTAGCTTTAGGTACCATAATCTTTTAATTACATTTGTTTAGCCCACAGAGTACCAATCTACAGTCCAGACCGTTTCTTCACGACTGGACCATAATTTCTCATACTTAATCATCATGTAGTCTTTGCACCATTTTTCTGCTTCAGAGTTCCTCGCACTTCACTGGGGATATTTTTATGTAAGTGCCTCTCAGGAGGAGTGAAGTGGAAATAAAATAGTGATGTCATTTGAAATGCGTAGTACTTATTTCTCCCACCGTTTAACTTCCACATAACCCATTTTCATGTTTCTTTTGTAAGTTTTCTTAAGGTGTTGATATGGCCTAAACAATCTCACGGGAGTGAATAAGCGTTGAGAGAGTCTGACATTTATCACTAGCCCAGGCATTACAGGATATAGCTCATCACCATCTTCAAGATGATGGATCATCAGAGGGGGCCATGTTTAGGGCCGTCGAATATCACGCCCTGCATCATTCATGCTCTCTGTGCTGGCGCCCATTGCAAAGTATCTACAAACCATTCCCAACCCTAAAACCAACCATTCCTTCTGATGTACCAAACCTACGTATTTCATGTATCGTTAGGTGTCGCCCTTTCGGGTGGCCTTTCATTCCCGCCAACTAGACTACGTTTATCCCGCTCTTTATGGCATTCTTCAGAACCCAACCTACTTGTGTTGCATGTCGTGCAAAAGTCACATACATTCTCTCTCCCACACCATATGCCTCTCAACACAACGCCAACTCCTGCATCAAGTGTAGTTCCATGTAATTGTAACTCCTTGAATTGTATTTCCACGGCCTTGTATATTCCTGAGTTTTTCCAGTGTTCTATGTTTGTGACCATGTGTGTTTATATGTGTTCATGGTGTAGGATCCATTGAACATGTTGGTTCACGTGTTTTTGGTACTGGCAAAAATTCCCCCACATTGGAGCCAGGAAACATCAGCACGATGACACCGGAGTTTTGGCACCAGAAATCGCCATTTTTCATCAGCAACAAGGAGAGTCCGCCATCTTGGGCCTGCACGAATGCCACCATCGATTGCTACAGCGTCAGTGGCATCAGCCACCCCTCCCACCATTTTAAGGAAAACCAGCAGTCGAGAGGAGCATGCCACCTGCCCCCTCCCATGCCTGGCCGGCAAGAACCGCCCTTCCCATGCCGCTTTGCGAGGGTGACAGCCATGAGCTGTGAGGCCATGTGGCCTGGCGAAAACGTAAATAATCAACTTCATGATGATTTATCCACCACATCAACCGCGTTGCACAAACGACCCTGGTCGTCTGGACTGGCAAACAGCAAATGGTAGTCCCACATCATTGTGTGTGAAATGTTTGCTCTCCACACCGACATCAGATCCATTTTCCTTACACTTTCTAAGAGGCAACACCTGCATAAGTCACGATCCTGCTGCCGCTTGTCAGTTGCAACTGGAAGTAGGGAAGTAAAACACATGAACGCCGAACTGTATGAAGAAGCGTGGGGACATACCATCTCAGGCACACTGCAGAATGTGTGGGCGCAGTGCATAAGACCTCGACAGGTCCGGGGCTTTGTCAACCCTGTTTGTGTGCCCACTCTTTGTACATTCGCCGGCTTCCAAGCAAATCAGGCACCCACACCGACACATTTTAGTCAAATTTTAAGAAAGTGTGCAAACTACAGTTGATGTGCCGGCACTGGAGCAGCAATACTAGCATGTGTTCGGTGTTTCAGAGTATACCATGAAATGTGTGTGTCATCCCAAGAATGTGCTACACTACGGGAAAAATACTTCATTGATTGTGTCTGCTGCAATAATGATGCACCGGCCACGGAATCCAGACAACTCATTAGCATCAAAAGGAAACCACCTATGATAAACTTTACAATGTCCTGGAGTAGAAGGAGACATCATCGATTGTCTCTCATGTGGAAGAGATGCACACAAACAGTGCTTAACACCAAAGGAATGGTGCAGCCCGAAACAATAAAAAATTTTGTGTGCCCAGTGCGCACCACAACTGTTGCTGCCACACCCATTTCTAACCAAGTGCTCGTGGATATCAACAGCAGTTGCACCTCCCGCGCTCTCCACGCCAGTACTTCAAGCACCTCTGGCCCAGGCAGGCAGCATAGCAGTTACGCCCATTACATCACGTTTTCCACAAAGGCACACCACTACCTTCACTTCCACACCACCAGCCATGTTCCAATCTCTCCCAACGTACTCCAGCCTGGCGAGCGAAGATCCCGTGGCATTCCTTCAAGATTGTGCCAATTGGCTCTATCGCTATGGCGTTGAAGAGGACTGGCGGAACAGCATTGCTGAATGCCTAGGAGGTGACACCAATATATGGTGGAGAGGAGTATTACATTACAGTATCACCTGGGCGGAATTCAGCAGTGCATCCACATGCCGCTTTGCTGGTACATTCACATTATTACGAGCATGCATTCATGTGATTTTGGAGAAACAAGGAGAAGAGTTATTGCACAATTTCATGACCCACAAAATCAGTCTCATCAGAACATACCATCCATAGCTATTGCTTAAGTACAATTTCAAAGTTGTTGCAAGTACTGCACGTGCAGAATAATGTGCAGCTCTAGCACCGATTATTCATTCATGCCATGGATCAGGACTTCATTCAGACGGTCATGTTCCTCGATTTCTGCATCTCATCCCAACCGTTCCACAAATTGCGACACCGCACATCCACGATGGGAAAATGGACATTTCAATAGTCAAGCAAGTAATGACAGTGAAAAAGTGCAAACAAATCCCACTAAGAAAACCTCAACAAACAGTGCTGCCACAACAACTGAAAACCAGTGACTGGCACTACCGTTTTCCGCCCACCAACCAGCAGCAACAACAAATCTCTCACCAGGGAAAATGCAATGGAAAATGAGGAAAAGAATAAATCACCGTTAGGAAACAACAAGACGGGGTAGCACAACCTGACGTCACCTGCCCCAGGTCAACAGTTATCCATGCAGAGACCTCATTGACACCACAGCATCACACAACTTTGTGCGCACCAGTTTCATCAATGTCGGTGACATCAAACCCACACAGAAAATAAAATAGTTCACTTAGCCACCCGTCAACACACTGGTGAGATTGCAGGTGAGGTGAAAATAACAGTGTGTATAAGGGACATCGAAACTGTTACAACCACATGTGTTTCAGACGACATCAGGGAGAACATTATTTTAGGAGTGCCATGGCTCACAGAACAGAACATCGTGGTCGAACCAGCAGCACGACGTATACATTTCTGGCAGAAAGAACGCAGAATGGTGTACAACTTTGACCCCCGACCAGCTGGCACTGCGCCGGAAGTGCTGCTAGACAAGGTAGACGATTTTGTGTGTTACAGTTGCCTTAGGGGTACAAGGTATGACCTGGAGGGTTAGTAGCTAGACACAACAAAATAAGATCTTGAATACACTAACACTGGTATATGTTTTTATTGTGACTCTAACATACAATACCATTTACGTTAATATCATTAAATGAATGCTATATATATGCAAGTATTGTTAACTTTACTCTGACCAAGTAGATACTGATAGCAATTAACTAGTTAATTTAAATAACAATATAATATTCGTCTCGGCCTTGCCTAGCGCCTAAGGAGGATTTATGCTCACCACTGAAATAAGTTGAAGTCTCTCGCTCAGCGGTCGACAAGGCTCCCGCAGAACAATGCTGACCTCTAGCAGCAACTTGTTGTCGTGAAGTCTTGGTAACAGTCTGGGGGGGGGGGGAGAGGGGAATCAGCACGTCCTTGGCACATGCTTATATATTCCCGCTTAGATGCTGGCCTCTGTCGTCCTGCCACCCCTTGTTTACCCAATACTCCAAATACCGCATGCCACACCTGGGTTGCCCGCTCCAGCTCTCGAACCCGCCTGGCACACCTTCACTGCCCAGGCTGCATCTGCGACATGTGCCACCAGAATTACGAGAAGCCATGCAGCACCACCTAAATGAGCAACACAATGTTTTTTACAGCAGCTGACCTGCTACGATGTACAACAGCGGCCGAGCACAGTATTCCGCTCACCCCTGAAACGCTGGTGTATGACAACTCACGCCATTGTTACCCATATCAGTGCCGCATCATGAAGGAACAGATTTCCGAGATGTTACAGGAAGGCATCATCGAACCGTCAGAAAGTGTATTCAACTGAGCTATCACATTAGCGCCCAAAAAAGAAGGGTCATGGCACTTTTGCATAGATTATCGCAGGCTAAATTTAGTTACAAAATGCACATCACCACCCTACATTCATGTTAAGGATGCGCTAAACATTTTTGATGTGTAAGAGTATGCACAACCATTGATCTCCGCAGTGGCTACTGGCAAGTTCCGGTCCAACCAGAGGACCGCCACAAAACCACTTTACCGCCCTAGACGGGCGACATTTCCAGTTTTGATCCATGCCATTTGGCCTAAAGTGTGTCCCATCAACCTTCCAGTCAATGATGGTGAGAGTGCTGCTGGATTGGTTAATAGGCGAGTTCGCCTTAGCCTATCTCGACAACGTGATTGTCTGGTCCCAGTCGTGGGAGGACCACATCCATTATTTATCTGTCATGCTGGAATGCCTCGCTATAAATGGGTTAACATGCGCAAACCAAAAATGTCATATTAGGAAGGCAAATATTCAGTTTCTGGGCCACATTGTAGATGAACATAGTAGCTATCCTACAGAAGAGCAGTTGAGCCTCATTGAAGATCATCCCATTCCCACCACATGCGAACAGCTCAGGAAGTTTTTTGGTCTAGTTGAATAGCTGCAGGAATACATAGCTGAGTTTCCCATCATTACCCCACTCACTGATCTCATGTCACCAAACATCTGGTTTAAGTGGCTAACTGCACAGCATAAATCTTCTGGGAGTGTCCAGCCCTGGCACGCCACAACCTGACCCGCCACTTCTACGTGCAGACAGATGCATGCGAAAAGGCACTAGGTGTACTACTTTTCCATATAGCAGACAACGATACTCTCCACATTATCGATTTCAGCAGCGCAAAATTTGGCACAGTCGAACGGTGGTATGAAGTCAATGAGCGTAAGTGCCTCACAGTGAGAGCGTAAGTGCTTCACAGTGGTGTGGAGTTTTAAGAAATACAGGCAGTTACTTCAATATCAGCGCTTCACCCTGCGGACTGAGACAGCTAGCTGCCTACCATGGCAGCACAGCATGAAGGAGACCCGCAGCAAACTCACACGCTGTGCGCTTCTCCTCCAATCTTACGATTTTGAATTGCAGCTTGTAGCAGGCGAGGATAATCAGTTGGCCGACCATCTTTCCCGCTCGCCAGGTGAGTCAGTGGCACATGACGATGAGGAGTGGGAAGAGATTCTCCCCCATCCCATCTCAAAACACGTCAACAACATAATTCATGAAGTGTAACAACATTGCAGTGTTGCTGACCACACCCACTCTTCCAGCGCTGTGAGAAAGTGTAATAAATGCGTAGGCAAATTGTCCGGTGGCAAAAAAGTAGAGAAATGTGGGCAGCCAGCAAACAGTCGATAATAGGTGCATGATAGACAATTGCATGAAAACATGTGCAATTGCAACAAGTGACATGTGGCATGTGTATGTTCCCACCACCTCGTGTAACTCAGTGCTACTATACGCTCATACCAGTAATTTGCCCGGTCATCCAGGTGCCAAACAAACTCGTAGAAATGTGCTAAAGTATTTCTACTGGCCTGGCGTATCCATATACATGAGCGCTTTTGTACGTACATGTGTCACATATAATTGCTACAAAAGCCACCACACATATGGTCAACAACACCCACCAAGGGATCCAGCTGAGCCATTCGAAACCGTAGCGCTTGATCTTATGGGGCCAACGCACACCAACGGGAAACTGCTTCATAGTGGTCGTAACAGACCTGTTTTCTCGTTGGGTAGAAGCCTACCCCATTTTGAGTGCACTGGCTCTCACAATAGGGAAAGTGCTTGAGTGCAAATTCTTTGCCCGCTGGGGTTACCCGTGACTGTTTTTGAGCAAAAATGGAACACAGTTTACAGCTCATGTGTGGTGCAACTTTTACACAAGATGGGGCGTGCGACACCATATGACTGCTATGTACTATCCACACACCAACCAAACTGAGTGGCATAATCAAGAGCTGAAAACACAGCTATGCCTGCGCGTGGGTGAGAATCATACAGCATGGACCAAACATCTGCCTGCTGCCCTCTTCACGCTGTGCATGCGAACCAACCAGGCTACCGGCAAAACACCTGCCCAGCTGTTACAAGGTCATGACCTCCCCAGTGAGTTCATGAGCGGAGCGAGGGAGCATGCCACAAGTCCCGAAGAGGGAGGCAGCAGGGAGGAGAAGTGATAGCAGATGATGGAGCAAGCGTGAGAGAATCAGTGCCGCTACGCTGCACAGTAAGTTCCTTCTTTCACCCACCCCATACCACAGCTCCAGCCCAGCTAACTTGTTTACATCCGTGCACACCCCAATCAGTCAGCCAGAAGGGGTTTTGCATGGGTTTTGCTGCGAAGTGGAGTGGTCCACATACTATCCTTTGAGCACTAGGCGACATATGTTACAAAGTTTGCCTTAGTCGCTGGAAGACAGCAAAATTTAATTGCGACGTGCTTCAGCTCGCCAGCACCGGCATCGACCCGCCTCCATCAGGTGGCGACATGAGCAGGGCAAACACAGCACCGCCCACCGATTCCAAGATTTCGGCACCACAAGGCCACAACCATGCCTAAACGTGAATACATAAAACATAATGCGTAAAGGCCACGTGGAAATTTCTTATTTTTAATGTAGAGATGTTCCAAGTATTTTCGTATATATTAAAATAAAATTCCTAGCCTCTCACATACATGGGCACAGTAGGTGTTATGAACTTTGGATGCTGAGCCAGACACGCCCCTATGTAAAATGCACACTAGTTGAGGTTGTGTGTTGCATAACCGAGTTAAGCACTAAGTGTCAACATTTTATATATTTTTTGTTGATTATATATTTTTTAATAAAGTTAACTGTGTTTTTGTGTTTCACCTCATCATCAGTACCATACATGTTCAGCTCATTTCATTAATCATCATTATTTTCATATTTAAGTGTTTTTCATGAGTCAAACAGGAACGCTTGGCCAGTCAGCCAACTCTGCACCAACCATCTTTTAGTAGCATCATCGTACTCATGTGGAGTAGACGTCCATGTGCTGCCTCCCCGGGCCTACCTCATCTTTCTCAATCTAGTGTTAAATAGTTAGTTTTGTGTACTGGAACCTTTTAATTACATTCTTCTATCTCGGGGAGAGTGCCGCTCCATAGTACAAGTTTGTTCACTGTGGGACCGTAATTTCTCTTACTTAATCATCATATAGGCTTCACACCATTTTTCTGCTTCAGAGTTCCCCGCGCTGCACTGGGGATATTTTTATGTTAGTGCCTCTCAGGAGGAGTGAAGTGGAAATAAAATAGTGTTGTCATTTGAAATGCACACTACTTATTTCTCCAGCAGCTTAACAGCCGCGTAACCCGTTTTCATGATTCTGATGTAACTTTTCTTAATGTGTTGAGATAGCGTAAACAATCTCACAGGAGTGAATAAGTTTTGAGAGAGGCTGATATCTCTCACTAGCCCAGACATTACAGGATATAGCTCATCAACATCTTCAAGATGGTGGATCATCGGAGGGGGCCACATTTAGGGCCGTCGACCATCACGCACTGCATCATTCATGCTCTCCGTGCTGGCGCCCAAGGCAAAGTATCTATGAACCATTCTGAACCATAAAACCATCCTTTCCCTATTATGAACTGAACCTACCAAACCCACATATTGTTAATGCTGATAGCACTGCGGTTTGTGGAAGTGAAACTGAAAACCATATTGTTTGTCGCTCGTGCCTACCAGCCACACAGACTAAATACTCCATGTCATTCTGAGAGTTCATGTTCATACTTGTGCTAGTCAGAAGAGGCTAACTAACTCCCTGGGTGTTAAGTACTACTATTCTTCCTAGTGTGGCGGGCACATGGTCAGACCATCAGACCACATCATTTGGCAACAGTACCAACCGCACATACTAGCAGTTATTCAATAGTGACAAATTACCACTTGTTACCATTGAGTTTTACTATAAACAATTCAAACAATGTAGGCCCAGGTATAGTAAGGTCTTGCACATTTTATTTTTAAAATGCCAGAATTAAAAAAAAACCAAATGCTGTGCTGAGGTTACTAGAAAGGTTCAAAAATATACCATGTCTGGTAAAAACCAGATGATTTGTAACCCTATCGGGATTCCAACCTGGATTGCCATGGTGGAAGGCAAATCACGAAGCTACTGAGTTCACATTGTTATCTGGTAAGTAATTAAATGATTCTGAGTTAATAACATACATGCAGCCATTTTTTGTCCAGCCAAAATGGTTGAAAAAAGAAATTTTGGATGTTTTTTTTGTTTTTCCTCATTAAATTCCTTGAGAAGTTATTAAAGAAAGGGTCTACTATGGTTGCTATGGTAGTGAAGTGGTTAGACTACTTGCCTCCAACAAAAGCAAACAGTGTTTAAATCCCAGTGGTGTCAACCAGGTTTTCTCAGGGCATTCTTATTTCCCTTGCACTTGCATTTTACAACTGTTCCACCTTCACCTCACTTCATATTCAGTAGCACTCAAGAATCTCTTTGCTGATTTGCGACCAAACCTCAATTACTCTCTCTGGTATAACTATAAACAAACTCTCATAACTAGTTGTGAATAATTATTCATGCCTTGATCGAGAGTCTAACTCTGACACTGTCCATTTGCTATTCAGGCTCCACAGCCCACACTGCCCCTTAATGTTAAGTCAATGATTCAAACTGCTTTCATTGTAAAATATTTTTTTGGTTGAATAATGATCTCTAGTTTGACAGGTGTTTATAATACTTGTGTGTGGTAGCAAAATTAATGTTTCAACAAATACACATGATATATCAAGTTGTTGTGAAACTGTGTGATGTAATACACAGAACATGAGCATAATGAGTGACACATGGGTGGATATCAAGGTCATAAATTTGTAAAAAAAGATTTTGGCTACCAGTACCTAGTTTTACAAAACAAAATGTGTTTAGCTTTAGTACTTGCAGGTTGGTACTTGTGGAAAAAATCACTCAAATAATTGGATGATATATTCTCACTAGTGGATGCATGATTGCAACATTTTTCTGGCTGGGCCAGCTGCTCCAGGTGGCAAGTGATAGTAAAACATGCTTGTACATCTGTACATGAAAACTTGTCATCTGATTGTGTATGTTTCTGCATGTACCAACCTGTGTGTATCTGTGCTCACTTTTTTTTTTACCTTCAAGATAACTGGTAGTAGCCTATCAGTATATTATTTCCCATAAGAAAACATAAAGTATTTTACATTTATCTTTATTTCACTGTTTTACATGTGTTTTCACAGTAAATGAATGCCTCTCGTTTTAACTTTAGTTAAATCAGTGATGTTTTCATAACATTGATGAGAGAATCTTGCAACTACATTATACCATAAATCAAAACTAGAAACTTCAGATGCATCGTCCGCCAAAGCACAAGTCATGGATGAACCACAGCATGTTGCAGAGTACTTTTCCAGTGGCAGCCAGGCATCCGCGACAACATGAATATGGCTCCAGCTTGTGTACCACTAGAGGAGTTTTGAGTTTTATCATGCCTGCTTGGTTTTGATTGATAATTATATCTCCTTGGTTCGTGTCAGGTATAGGTAAAATGAAGATTTCACCTTCATTTCTGGCATGGCTGCAACAGAAGAGCACTCTTTTAAAATTTCTTTACAGTCTGATCAGAAGTTCATGCCTATTACACATGGGCTACAGGTTCTCTATTTAATACTTCATTTTATAAAACTGATACTAAAACTATGTGAACAATAAGATTATTTGAATATAATATTACATTCTATATTCAAATTATATTTTTTTTTTCCTCATAAAAAATTTACTATTGGATATAAAAATTGAAATAGTCATACATTAATGTTCCAGGAACAAAAATGTTGCATGTAGGTAGTAGTATCACAGGAGATATGTACATGATCATTGCGATATACGAATAAATGTCATGGCAGCATATAATGTACGGGTTTGTACATGTCACATAAGAGAAGATAACAAGACACCTCTAAACAAGTAAAGGCTGTTCACGATAAAGTGAGCACTTTTGAAATGAACCTTGGAAAAAAGTCACTGCCTCTGAACGCATATATTTTATGGGTACACTGAGTGACATTTGCCAAGTAAAGTTGGTAACAATGGATGAAAAATAGCTCCATATCTTAAAGTTGAATAAAAAGTGTTATGTTCCACATCGCGTACATGTCGCCATGGCTGCTACCTGGCTACTGGTGTTTAGCTTTGTGGCTACTGCTGTTGCCAACCTAACGAATAACATAGTACCTAACCTAATTCTACCTGAACACAATACACAACTCTTCCTCCCCATTTAAAATGTGACAAAATCGTCCAGCTTCCTTGGGGGCACATGCTGTCATTTCGACGCTCTGCCCAGAATACATCCTTGAGCTTTACTCACACAAAATCCTCAGAAGGGAGAAGATTCTCGGAAAGCAGCTGAGCCATTCGCCCTACTCGCACAAAACCCTCGGAAGGGAGAAGATTCTCTGGAAACAGCTGAGCAATTTGCCTCTTCTGACTTTTCCAGAGTTACACACTGAGGCCCTGAAGCTTCGACTCCACATGCAGGTGTGGAATCCTCCCTGGTGTTCTGGTGGGTTGCAGCTGATGTCCCAGCATCCGATGATGCACAACATTGTGGGTCTCTACTGCTGTGAGCGATCCTGGGCCCGAACTGCTGTAACACTCTGGTTGCTGCCTGTACCCTGCTGGAAACTGCTTCTTTGGCCTTCGAAGCTGTCGCTGGTTGACAACTTCTCAGTTGCAGCTGGTCTACATGCCTTCTATGAGAATTGCCCTACTCATCTGTGACCTGGTAAATCAACAATCAACCGTCCTTCCTCCCCACTGATCCAACCCGGTATCCATTTGAAGCCACTCACGTAGTTACGCAGCCATATGGTCTCTACCACACTGAAGTGTCGAGCCCCTGCCACTACTGCACCTGCTACCTGCGTATCCTGGTAGGTGTGCCTGTCTGTACCTGGATGCAGTTTGGCCAGAACCGTCTGTAGTGGTCGCCCCATTAATAACTCTGTAGGAGTCGTCCAGGTATTATTTTCCCCTTGTCGTGGGGTTGTCCGCCAAGCTAATAACATGCGTGCCAACCGTGTCTGCCAGTCACCTTCAGTAACGTTTCTTAACTTCTGCTTCACTGTTTGTACAGTCCTTTCGGCCAACCCGTTGCTGGAAGGATGGTATGGGGGAGAAAAAACCATTTCTATACGATTATTCTTCACAAACCCTGCCATTTTTGAGATTGGAATGCAGTCCCATTGTCTGCTACAATGACAGCTGGCAGCCCATGGCAACTGAACATATCGCGCAGCTCTTGAATGACTGATATGGCCAACTGACTTCAGGCCATTTGGAAAAGACGTCAATGACTATTATAAATGTTGAACCTTGAAATGGGCCAGCAAAATCAATGTGCAAACGTGACCAAGGTTTATCTGGTTTTGGCCAGGCAACCGTTTTAACTTTAGGTGGGTTATTTTGGCACTGCTGGCAAATGTTGCAATCCTTTACCACGTGCCCAATGGCCGCATCCAGTTTTGGCCACCAGAAATAGCTTCGGGCCACTGCTTTCATATGCACTACCCCATTATGTTGATCATGCAGTAGATTCATCACCTCTGAATTCAGCTGGGATGGAATCACATCCCTGTTTCCCCACAATAAACACTCTTTATGTACAGACAGTTCCTGACTGCGCACAAAATGAGGTTGCATTTCCACAGCCACTTTCACTGGCTGTCCACTTTGCAGTGTATTGAAGAACCTTAGACATTAACGTGTCCTTACCTGTTTCTGCTGCTATTTTACCTGGCTCTACCACTGGTCCCTGGAGCGGAAGTATGCTAAGAGCATCTGCATGTTGTATCTGGTGTCCTGGCCTGTATTCCAATTCAAAATTGTACATCCCCAATGTGAGACTCCATCGCAACAATTGAGGGGATATTGTATCTGAAAGGGACTTCTTAGGATGGAGCAGCCGCAAGAGAGGTTTATGATCCATTACTATCTTGAACTTCCTACCAAGCACACATTGTTTGAACTTGCTTACTCCAAAAATGACAGCCAGGATTTCTTTGTCCACCTGTGCATAGTTTCACTCGCTCTTCTGTAGTGTCCTAGAGCCGAATTCTATTGGGGCTTCCCTCCCATCACCCATGTCATAGGCCAGTATCACTCCTACGCCATACTCTGAGGCATTGCATGTCAGAATTAGGGGCTTATTGAGGTCATAATGTGGCAGTGCCTGCTCTGGCTACAGCAGCAGCTTGGCGTTTTGAAATGCCTTACGCTGTTTTTCTGTCCAATGCCATGGAGCATTTGCATCTAATAACCGGTGAAGTGGCTCCAACATTTCTGCCTTGTTGTAAAAAAATTTAACAGTCCAAGAAAGGCCTGGAGCTCCATCATCTCGTGTGTTGAGGCGCTCTACTGCTAGCCAGGTCCTCACTATTCACTAAAAGATCTTCAGCATCTACTACTCCATCTTCAGGACTTCCCAAAGAATCTGCACTACTAGCACCAGAGGCTTCTGGTCCTACCAGAAGCTCTGCACTTGTCAGCACAGCAGTCTGCAAAACCCCTTCTTCATTACCTACCCTTCTGGTACGGCAACCACCACTGCCCTTCTGGTAGTGATAACACATCCCATTGCCCTTCTGGTAAGTGGTCCCCACAAGTTCCTTCTGGACGACAGGTTAGGATAGTTAGGTCAAGTAGTTACCATAGCCACCTAGCAGTTTTTCTACCTTGTGCAGTCTAAAACCAGGTCACCTTCACCTGGAACACATAGTTACTTCTGTTTATATTTTGCTTGGTTAGGAGGTAGTACGAGCCACCGGGTTTATGCCTACTGGAATAACCATGTTTCTCAAACCAACCCATAAGGTATTATTTCAGAGGGTATTTGTGCTGATTCCAGGTAGACGTCACGTCCGTCAGGACTAAGCAGGAGACAGCGAAGTACTGCTCAAATTCATTGTGAACCATGGAGTATGACTCCATAGCTCTCTCTCAAGGACATACATACGTTGATACACACACATTAGAAGGCCACCTGTTCTGTGCACCCTGGTGTACAGAAAAATAGAGCCCCAACTATTCGACAGATTTTCCAAAATGTGGCTAGTCAGTTAGCCCAGGTTGTACTCTATGCATTTCATTGAACTGTGCCGGAGGGAGTGGCCGCCTGGTCCTGGAGGTCTGACCCCTTTTACAACCCACACCCATGCATCGTTGATGGGCAGACTTAGCACGACCCAACAATTTGTGTCCACTGTGCTGGACACGAAAGGAGCACAGGGTGCAGCTCTGGTTTGTTCAGCTTCAGCAACTGGAAGTACACTCAGCTAGAGACTTCATCACCTACTAACTCTTCACATCTCATCTCTGTGCTATACACTCATAGGAGTGGGACTCAAAGGAAGGCTAAAGAGACAACTACTGCAAATGCCAAGCAAAGCTGCAGCTCTATGCTATCTGCACTCTGTAATTTAACCCCGTGGAACCGAGCTCACGCTGCCCGACAGCTGGAGAGGCCTCACCTGCCAGCTCCCAACCCTACGCCTCCTTGTTCGCAGCTCCCACCAAGATCGCCAGCAGCCAACACCCAGCCATCACTGCCTTCCTCAAGGGCGAGGAAGTGTAGTATGGTGTCACCAATCCCTGGTTCCGGAGAAATTAACCAACCAGTCCAACCAAGGCCGATACCATTGCCAACAGCTGCAACACCACCACCTATGCAACAGGACCCGGGGCCAGCACCAGCCACGGACTACCATTGTCGTAGTTTGGTAAGCAATTGCTAAAGGACCTCAGCAAGCCAGGTAAACATGTAGGAGTGTGTCGTCCCATCCACAGGACCACAGCAGCTATCCCTGATTTTGTACCAAATCGCAAGGCTAGGTGCCCGTTGCTGTACATTGGCCATGTCCCAGTACATCATGAGTAAAACTGGACATTAAACTAGCCCACATGACTCGCCTAAAGCACCCAGAACCACACTGACCATGACGTAGTCACTGCCTCCAGTTAGCATCATACATCACCTCTCAAATACCAAAATTGAACCACATCACTCGACTGATGCCTGGAAACTGAGGTGGGCTTTGAACGAGCGTAAATTGAGTGCATGCATGGATTATTAATAGCAGTGGCATACAACTGGCGGCAGATATTCAATACTTTACTTTGAATTGATGGCTTCATGGTTAAGCCGCAACCCAATTAAGCTGCCCCCCCCCCCCCCCCACCCGGTAAAAAGGGAGTTGACTGAAGTTATGAAATTTATTCACACCTGCTATAATACTCTGAGCTTCCCAGTTTATATGAGCATATTTATGCTCTGCAGGGTTCGATGTCCTTGAGTAAAAGCTAATAGGTACTTTCTTTTCTTTCTAGGTTGTCTTAATACAGCCCCACTGTCATGTTGTGATGCATCACACATAAGGATGAGAGAGTGACAGTGCAATTGTCTCTGGCATTTCTTCGTTATGGCGCTCTGAGTGTTTGGCGAGATCTTCGGCAAGGCTTGATCCCTTCACAGCTATCCTTCATATCCCTACTCCCATTTCTCTCCTTTGCTGGGGTTTTCATCTTTAAATAGGGGTGTTTCCCCTACTCTCCTGCTTCTTCTGCCCCAGCTGTGGTTAGGTCAAAATCATGGATATGGGACTTCTGCTCTAAAAACTACAAATTGTCAAAAATGTCAAAATGTCGAAATCAGTTTTGTGGTCTATCTATTAGATGCAGAACAAACAGCTTGAGGTGAGTCGTGGCCTCCGGTGACCTTTGAATGTGCTGATTTTGGAATTTTCAGTAAAGAGCTTTTAAGAGTATAGTTGGGCTGTGGTGTTGCTCAATTTGTGTGCCAAAAGTAATTTTGATAGTTGTTTGTGTGATTAGTTTAGCTTGCTTTACAATCAGTTGTTTGGGCATTATTATATTCTGGCATTTACTAGATTTATGAAAGTAGTTAAATTTTTAAATTTGTGTCCACTTTGTCTTACTACTCGGTCAGATGGGGCCACAAGTCACAGCGGCTGGTGGTAGAGGTCATTTATTTTAAAGTGTATGGATTTATTGAACCCAAGCTTTGGAAGGACTACTCGTCGCCTTGGGAATTCATAATTGTTTCTAATGGCAATTTTAAAATTTGTAATTGTCCATTTTGTGAGATTCGGCTGTACTGGACATGCATAGCGTGTTGTCCATTTTCTTGTTACTTTTTATGCTTGGCAAACAAATGAGAAATATTTTATTCATAATTATTTTATCCTGTGTGGTTTATGTAGTTAATGTAAAAGGAATTGCGTGTACAAGTTGGGAATTGTTTTATAATTTTCTATTGCTATAATGAAAACTGCACACCCTTTTTTAAATGTCATTTTACTATAAAGTGTTTTGGGAAAATAAAACACAAGTGTGGAAATGGTTTGTTGAGGTTTGAGAAAAATGTAAATTATATACGATTGCAAGGATTGTCTCACGTTGCAAACGTTTCTTGTCGCTATAACATTTCTAGTCAAATGAAGTATGAATCTGGTCTTGAGGTCTCTTAATATTACGCATTATTTACAGAGTTATTGCATGTATGAAGGTTCCAGCCAGAAGGCTGATTAAATGTGAAACTTGCAAATTAAATTGTGTATTGAAGCTTTATATTTGAGGGCAAAGAGACCCCTTTTAATATGGTATAATGTTCTGAATAATTGGTGCTAATAATTGTTTTAAGTCAAACAGTAAAACTTGGGTAACTGGTTTATCTAATTATAAAACAAATATTTAATTTTCAAATGTTTAAAAAGCATGTGACCTCATAAGAATAAAGCTGTTTTATGTTTTGTATTGGAAGTGAGACATTTCTCAAATTTGTAAAGAGTGAATGCTATATTGTGAATTAAAGCTTGCTGCCAGAATTATTTGTCTGATATTTAACTCCTCACAAGAGGTTTCTGTGGATATTGAAGCTCATAGAATGTACTTTTCCTTCTTTATACAAATGCCAGTAGCCTCAAAATGCTGAAACACTTGATGCAGGATTGTAACTAGGCCTTCCATGGATTCTGCTTTAACTATAATGTTGTGAAAATAGGGTACAACCCCATTCAGTTCTGCAAATAGCTCCTCCACAAAACTTTGCAATTTCATAGAGCTACACGTACACCAAATTGTAATTTGATCACCTTAAAAGCACCCTTGTTAGTGACAAACATTTGTGCCATTGCAGCCACCTTTCCTACATGAAGCTGTTAAGCTTAAGTCAAATCAGTTTTCAGTAGATGTCACCAGGGGGTGGTTGCAGCACCATTCTCAACAAAATGGAAATTAATATAGGGCTATATGATTCTTACATACATAAAGTGACCAGAAACACAGTTGGATAATTTTTATTAATCACTATTAACTCATTGGGGTGTTTAGAAGAGGAGAAGGTGCTTTTAAAACTGCAGTTACAAAGGTATTCAATTATTTTTATTCTTTTCCTGTAGAAAAGATATCAACTTGAACCAAAAACTTATTTGTTTTCCATTGTCCCATTGTCTATACTTGTAAACTATTTTACTGAAAATGTAGTGCCAATTTTATACTGACAAAACATTTTATATATATATATATATATATATATATATATATATATATATATATATATATATATATATATATATATATATATATATATATATATATATATATATATATATATATATATATATATATATCGAGAGAGAGAGAGAGTGTGTGTGGCTTTTTTTTTTTTTTTTTTTCTGGCTTCTCAGTAGCTTTCAACAGAAGTACACAAAAATACATGTACAACATTGCTGAGGCCTTAATTTTGTACTGCATTATGCAAAAATGCATTATGTCATCTCATATGTTTAAAGTAACTGGAAATACATTGTGATGTGCACCACATGGTGTCCCCTCCAGGCCATTCTCCACGTTGTCAGCAACACAGCCAGCAGATCACCACCACGTGAGAGCAGTGTTGTGCAGCAAGTGTTCTGCGTGTGTGCACATGTGTGCATCAGTGCAGTGTGTCAGTCATTATTTTATTCTTTTATTTTTACATAGACTTTTTAATTCTTTATATTTTATTTCAGTGAGTGTTTTGGTGTTTAAAGGGTGTATGGTGTGATCATGCTTTTCAATGTTTATTTATTTTATGTGTGAAGTGTATAATTGTTATTTGTTTGTGCAGTGTAATTATTATTTTACTTAGTGTTTATCCATATTTTTATTCAGGGCTTATTGTTATTGTCAGTACATTTGTGCAAGGGTACCTATTTTATTATTATTTTCATCCAGTGTTTTTATTATCATCATATGTCACAACGCAAACATAAGTAAAGGCCAGAAGCCACGCCCATATATAAGCACCATCACTTAAAGCATATCACATAAAGGCCATGTGGCAAATTTGTGTTTTTATCTTATAAATGTTTTTAAGTGATTTTCCATTTATTAAATTGAATTTTCCGGCACCCCGTTGACGCCTCGCACCGAAGTAAAATAAATTTAATAGATATTGGAATTGAAATGTCCAAAATACAAAAGAAGGTTAAAGTCGCGGGCGCTGGTCGGTGCGAGTCACGTGATCACACATTGCAGGCTGTCCGACTGACAGCTGACGAACGATCGTGCTGCGACGAAATGTTGTGATACCCAAGAAAGGTCGTGCTTCCTTATATATTGGTAGAAAGTTTCCTCACTGAAAACATATTGTTTTCGAGCAGTCGGTCATGTCGGCTAAAGGTGACCTCTGTTATTTTCCTCGTTTCACCATGTTGTGCCTTGCGATGGCAATATTTTTAGTTTACTAACCCAGTGAAAAGGAAAAGATGCGCTATTGCGTCTGTTGTTGATGACGCCTGTTACTACTGATGAAATGAGGAAAGAAAAAAAAAATTGGAAAAACGAAAATATATGAAATACAAACAAGTTGTCATTGCCACGACCTTTCAAATATTGCATGAATTACTATACTTGACTGAAATATAGACAATTGAAATACTTCCCGAATATACCAATTGTATATATCTAGCTGTAATGCTACATTACCCCCCTCGGTTTGGGGAAGATTTCGAAGAAACCTGTTCTAAATCGAAACCTACATGGATGTCGTGTATCAAGGCTGGGCTGCAATTCCATCTCGAAAGTTTAACCGTTTATATGGTTATACATCCATACACAATAAAGTCACAATATAATACATCTCATTACATTATCACATAAAGTAAATTAATCATAACACGATACAAAATTTTAGTCTACATTACATGTGTCTTTTCAGTTAAATACAATAGTACATTCACTTTCAGTTTTTGTTTACATGATCATACACTTCACATACAAAGTTTGTATTACTATAAAATACATTCCATTATTTTATTCCACAAAGTAAATTAATAAGAATTACTTACAAAAATTTGGTGCACATCATATATCTCCTTCAAAGTCATTACAATGTTACACTGACTTTCAGTACCTGATTCATCAGTCGCCGAATGGTTTAATATTCAATACATAGTTTACACAAAATTCCCTAAAGTTATATTCATCATATTTTGAAATATTGTTCGCAGTATTTATATATTTTATTTGAAAATAATTTTTTATCAAATGTTATTATGTTTAGTTTAAACCACACAGATTTAATTATTCTAAAGTTTCTATTTTCCAGCTAAAGTTCAGGTGGTACCCACTACACGTGCTTTGTTGCTTGTAGGTTTGCTCAATGTTACTTTAATTCCTTGTTTGGATCAGCGTACAACAAAAAAAAAAATATATATATATATATATATATATATATATATATATATATATATATATATATATATATATATATATATATATATATATATATATATATAAGGTGATCCAGGCCTGCCCCAAAAACTATAAAAACCACTGTCACATTTACTTTAAACATTTTAATATGTAGGTCAGTGTTCAGTAAAAGGAACTCAAGACCTGCCCACACCCAAAAACTTATTCTTATTGCTAAGATCCATGGACATTATACACACTAGAGCAACCTTTCCACACTTCATCTCTATGTTCGTAAAACTAAACACACAACAACAACTTAACCTTTATTCGTTGTCAGAAAGAAAAAACTCTTCATGTTAGTTATAACCTTTGATTTAACATCCACTGTTAAATTAAAATAATTTTCATTTACTTCAAAACTATCCTTTTGTTGCAAAATAATTACATTCTTAAACATGTTGGACATCATAACAGGAGCTTTACCCAAGTTCATTTGTCATCATTATAACCAAGTACAAATTCAAACTATGTTTTCTTGGTATTCAAAATTAATTTGCAACATACCTAAACATTTTTCAAAATCAACATGTAATACACATCAACATACGAGCAACCTTTCTTGAGAATGATCAAAATACATTTACAAAATTCAGAAATTAATTCATCATGGTTTTCCATTATGACACAAAACATACTGTGCTTTGATTTAATTACAATACACCCTTACCTTCAATTAAAATAATATAATAAAACACAGCATTATTCACTTCATTTAAGCTTATCATTCTCCAAATTAAATATTTTATGTTTGATGCATAGGTACAGTCAATTATGAAACTTTTTATCACCCAGATATGATTCATTAACAAATTTATTTATATGTATAAATTTATAAACAAATAATATATATACTGTATACAGTTTATTACTGCATTTCAAATTATCATATTTAATAATCACTAAACTTTCCAATACCTTTCATATTAGAAAACCTCATCATTATAAGTTTACATCATCTTACTTCACAAAAGACATTACTTCACTCAATTTTTTGATGTTCTATGAACAGTGTTACCCTCGGTCAAAATGTCATGAAGGCAAATAGTTATTACAAAATAAATTTAATTTCTGAAAGTAAAATTGATTCTTCAGATTAATCATAATAGACTTAACTAGCCTTAAATTTAACTGCAACAAAATAATTGCGTTACTTTCTGCTAACAAATTTCAATACAACTTTCTCAAGTTCAATTTTAAAATTTAATATATTATAAACTGACACAATAGTAATAAATATTAATAAAATATGAACAAATTACATCACATTTGGTTTCACTCTAAACTGATGTTATATCAATTACAGTAACAGGTACGTAGTTTATACCTTTACATGTTAACCCTTATTATATAATTTGGACCATTTTTTCTCTTTTATACACCATAACCCAAACATTAGGTTTGATCGCCAACTATCCTACAATTTCATGTTGCTCCTAAACACCCAGAGCTGCAACAATGAGACATGCCTGTTGGCATTGTGTATTTACTTACATTGTAACCTACTATTGATTCAACTTTAATTTTATATAAAAAAGTACATTATACATAATAATGACATATGAATTGACACTACTTAATCCTATTAGGCTAGCCTACATGAAATCACAGACTATACTGTGTTTCTTCTTCCTAACACATTTCCTCACAACATATTTCACAATTTCTTTACACCTAGCCCTCAAGAAACTACATTTCTTTTTTCTCTTGTAAGTCTTCTTTACCCCCCTAATCAGGTCACTATTTCTCATTTCTTGACTTACAGTTACTTTTCTGAATAACTCATGAATCCTAAACAAGTTCGGCACTTTAAACACATTTTGCACTTTGTTCAAAATTGTCACTATTACATTTACCTAATACACAACCATATTTTTGCCTATTCAACCGCCCACTTTCAAAATTATACTTTGCTACTGTGGTTGTGGTATCAGCAGTGGCACAAAAAATACAAATATTTGAAAGTACCCTCCGTTGGTGAAAAGTAACAGCTGAACCTAACACAAAATTCAATTCACTAAGGGTTTTTTGGAGATTATCCCCCCAAATTTTCTGTTGTACTACATGAATTTCATTTGCCTCAATTTCTAAATTATGGCAGTTGTTCTCTATAATTTCCATTTTATTTTGACATTCGTGCTCTACAGTGTCTATTTCACTTTGGCAATTTGCAACTTTGCTTTGATCTTTTACAACTTTACTTCCACCACTAAGAACATTTGGCAATTCTACATAATTGTTTACACCCTGACTTGCATTAGTTACACATTCTTCCCTAACCTCTGTTGATTTGACATTTAGGGCAATCTTTAATTCTGAAACAACCTTTGTATTACTATCAAATTTACTCTGCATTATTGTTTATTGTCAATTTCAAATTGTTAAAGTCAGTTAAATGCTTGTCAAATTTCCCTTGAAATTTCTGAGATTCCGCCCTTTGTTCTGTAGCCAGTTTTATCAAACTTAATTGCTCACCAATTCCAGGTGCTTCTGTTCTCAGAGTTTCCCTATTTGTATTTTCAAGACCTGAACCATTTCCAAGACCGGAACCTGGAGGGCTCGCTACCACATTGGACACATTAACTTCGGCTTCCTCATTTGCCCCATTATTTTCAAAACCCAGAAAGTCCTCCTCTTCATCTACTCGTGCTTCTTCCTGACTCACCATTATGACCTACTTAAATCTCTAACCTGTATTATCGTATTACTGTACAATCTGCTTAAAAAAAAAAGCTGCACTATACACACAAATAGTGATATTCAAAAAAAAATTTACATTAGAATGTTGCAATCTTGACTGTACCTGCAATTTCTTCGGCAAAAAGTTTATATTTACCCTCGTGTATTATCGTTCATTGACTGTACTTGGCTGTATGGAAACTGTCTGGAACTGTAGTTAGAAGTTTGAGGTTGACGCAGTTACACTCACCCTGGAACACGAGTGATAAAAACACTGATACGCCAGCGACAGCTGGGCTTGCAGGTTCTTGAATAATTGATGGGGATGAATATCGGCACTTTTCACGTTGCAGGGCATGTGCATAAATCCAGGCCCCACATTGGGCACCACTTGTAACAGGCTAACATCCTGTTCTCTCGTTCTCATTAAACACCAATGGACTAGCTCACCGTGAGTCGGAGACTTTTGACTACATAATAATGAAAGTTTGTTGATACCAGGATTGCCAATAAATAAAGGAAGAAGTTAATGTCTGGAGATTTATTGTCACAGTAAAACAAACTATCTCTATATATCTAATTGAAAGCGTGCAAAAGCACGTGGCCTTGGATTTAACTGCACAGCCATACAACCATCTAATTCCTAATATAATAAATGTCGAAAACAACAAAAACGTGAGTATTCATGGCAGAAAATCATCAAAAACTTGTCAAATCCATGATTCGAAGGTCCATTAAACTCGCAGAACAGTCAAACGGCACAAACACATAGTGACGCCGAGGTTCAAAAATATGAACCGTACACAACGGCGGATACTAACCTACTGCAAAACAAACAATTAACACTCGCTGCTGACCAAACAATAAAAAGCCAAGACAGACTGGCAGCCTTTATAAAATAAAACTTCTCACTTCAAGAGTTACGAAGACGAGAGAGAATCGTTACTTTTCTCTCCCGGCGCCCTATTGACTCCTCGCACCAACGGAAAATAAATTTAATAGATATTGGAATTGAAATGTCCGAAATACAAAAGAAGGTTAAAGTCGCGGGCACTGGTCGGTGCGAGTCACGTGATCACACGTTGCAGGCTGTCCGACTGACAGCTGACAAACGATCGTGCTGCGACAAAATGTTGTGGTACCCGAGAAAGGTTGTGCTTCTGTATATATTGGTAGAAAGTTTCCTCATTGAAAACTTATTGTTTTCGAGCAGTCTGTCACGTCAGCTAAAGGTGACCTCTGTTATTTTTCTTGTTTCACCATGTTGTACCTTGCGGTGGTGATGTTTTTAGTTTACTAACCCAGTGAAAAGGAAAAGATGCGCTATCGTGTCTGTTGTTGACGACGTCTGTTACTACTGATAAAATGAGAAAAGGAAAAAAAACAAATTTGGAAAAACAAAAATATATGAAATACAAACAAGTTGTCATTGCCACAACCTTACAAATATTGCATGAATTACTATACTTGACTGAAATATAGACAATTGAAATACTTCCTGAATATACCAATTGTATATATCTAGCTGCAATGCTACAGCGTAACAGACATTATGGACACCAGACATTGTGCGAAGCACGTGCCATTCAAAGTCGTGTAAAGCATGAGGTTATGTGTTATGGCAAAGTGTAAAGTGTCACGTGTTAATATTTCAAATATTTTGTTGATCATGTAATTTTAATAAAAACCTGAAAGTGTTTCCTTGTTCCATCATCACATCAATGTTGCATATGTCCATTTTGTTTCATCAGTTATCATGTTTTAGTAATTAAGTTTTTTTTTTTCATGTGTCACGCAGGAACACTGGTCTTAGCAGAGAGCTCCCGCGCGACTCAAATTTAATACCTTCATCGTATTCGTGTGGAGCGGATGTCAGTGCGTAGCCTTCTCGGGCCATAACCATCTTTGTGTTCAATTGTGTATTTCAGTAGTTAACTTTTTGCCCCAGAACATTTAATTACTCTCATCTAGCCCAGGGAGAGCGCCGCTCCAAATTCCAGACTGTTTGTTCATGGCTGCACCATAATTTTTACCATCTAATAACCATGTAGGCTTTGTGCCAGTTTCTCTGTTTAAGAGCTCTCCGTGCTTAACTGGAGATTTTTTGTATCAGTGCCTCAGTGGAGGAAGTAATGTGAATAAAAAATGTTGTGTCATTGTTAAGTGCACACTTTTTATTTCCTCCAGCTACTTAATGGCTGCATAACTTGTTACCATGAGTTTTTTTCCGTAAATTCTATAAGGCATAAAAATGGCCTATAACAATTTCTTCTGGGAGTGAGTTAGCGTTGGGAGAGGCTATACATCTCTCACTTGACCAGGCATCAAGGATTACCGACAACATCATCAGATGCTGGACATCAGAGGAGTCCACTTCAGGGTTATCGACCACACACCCGCATCACTCATGCTCTACGCTGGCGCCCAAAGCAAAGTATCAACAAAACATCTCAAACTCAAAACCCTCTATTCCTCTGATGCCCAAACCCACACATCGTCAATTGGTTGTATATTTTCACAACTCATTTTATTATAAATCATATTAATAGCTGGAAATTTATAAAAGAATATTACCTATGTTTACTTGCAGATCAGTGAATTTTGGTATTATTTGCTCAAGTGAAGAAAACATCTGTACTGGTGTACAATTGAACTGCAGTTATTAAAGTCCATACAGAATGTGCATGTACATGCGTATGAAAGTCAATGCAGATTTCTGAAGGTTTATAATATCCTAATACTTGTTTCTTCTTTTATTTTGTGTACTCATCCAGTTGGTGTGGTTAGTTCCAAAGGTGACAGGATCTTTAAAATTTCTTGCCTACGAATCCATACAAAATCATTCTGTGCTAGCTTGAATGATGTGCCAGGTCCGTGTGGGTGGAAAAATTGTATATAAAACTCATTATAGTCCCTGTTAGTCTCTTTCACAACTCCAAGCCACCATTTGTCATCATATACACAGGTGATATAATTGTTGCTATTAGGTTCTGGTGTATCTGTTGGTTCTACAAAGGTTTTCAATACTACAAACATATTGTGTAGTGCCATTCCAGAAACCAAACCTGCAGAAAGCTTGAATTTATCAAGTGGTACAAAGCAGTATTTTTTTCCCTTGTCCCAGGTATAGCTGCAACATCATTAAATCTCTGTGATAGGTCTATCTCAATGTTTGTGATAATGTAACTGTCCATGAGAATGGAATTAATGCATTTAATATTTTCAGTGCAGGAGTACATTTCAGCCACACATAGTATGGGATTTCTACGTGTTCACTGCAAGCTGGCTTTAGCAACTAGATATTTCACAGTGCCACCGCAATACCATCACAAGGCCTTTAGCCATATGATGTAGCAAAAAAATCCCATTCAGCATCAATATCAAAATTCTTCTTGTGATGGCACAGGTTGCAAAAGTTTTTTTCTTAATTCTTATATTGGCTGGCAGCACCATTAGACAAGGTAATTTTTTTTCAAGTTATAATTAATTTTTTAAGCTTTTGAACAAGGTTCTTTTGAAAACTGTACACAGCACTGACATTCTCTCCCAACTCCCTTAGCTTGTTCTGAAAATCTACTATTTTTTTGAAAGAAACATTGACATATAATGACACTCGTCATACTTGTATGCAAAAAAACTTTGCTGCACCATGTGGAGACTTGTATCACTCTTCTGCCCATAAACACTGTGTAACTTCCTCCATATCTCGCTGGCTGTAGTACGTGTGATTATGTGCAACATTGCACTTTCTGAAAGTCTCGTCACTATTAGGCTTTAAGCTTTTGCATCTTTCTTTGTCCATTCTAATTTTGAAGATTCCACCTCTGGTTTGATTTCCGAGCCATCTACAACACCATAGACATCTAGCCCCCATAACAACACACTAAACTAAAATTTCCACACATTCCAGTTCTTAGTCCCTTCAAGCTTAATAACATTCACTGATGTGTTTCCCATCAGTTACTCCATTTTCACTAGGCATATAACTATCTCTTCTGAAAGCTTGGCCAACTGTTCTAAACCGTACATTCAAGATGTCCACCAACACACGTACAATGCTTACCGCCACATTTTCCTCCCGTGACAAGCTGCCATGTATTACTTCCCAGCTGCCTTTAGCACAATGCTACACCATATTTCTGGGCCCATAACCTATTGTAAATGGGAAATGAAACAAGGGCAGAGGTATCTTTAACTGTAGCTTTACTTTATCGCTCTTTATACATGAGACAATACCATATCACCATATTTGTACATACCACAATGATTCACAAGTTGAGTTGCCAACATTAGAAAGTATTTTAATGAATCCTTTCAACACTTTCATGTTTTTTTTTTTTTTTTTTATATACTGAGCTTGAAGCTTTGCAAATGAAGTGATGCTTCTTGAGATTTTTAATACGTCCAATAAGCTTCCAATAAACTCATCATGGGGTTGTAGCATTAAAAGTAAATTACATCTATTGTCACTTGTAACCCACTGTTGGTACTCTACATCGAGGTCGTTGTAGCTGCAGTTCTGCAGTAACTCCTACATGACACATCCATCAGGACACTTGTCACACTTGCTAAACATACATTCAAGCAGTTCTTTATGAGTGACGCTAAGTTTGGCACTGTAATGTTAGTCATTCACACCAATAGGCCGCCATATTTTACTTGCCACTGTCATAGCCCTTGTCCAGGCCTCCCAACCTCTGCATCTCCAATATCCTTACACTACATCCCTCTTTCCACTTTTGTCTCACTAATTATGTCAATGCTGCTACTACACTACATCTAGACCTAGTCCTCCACTAGAACTTTATCTGTTATTTCTACTAGGTATAGTTCAATACTGGTGTACTCTGTATATGCATAACCCCACTTCCATCTACAAGTCTAGTCTGCAAGGTTTGTTCACTGTTCTCCCACTTCGAAGTCTGACAACTTGATCACTACTGTCTCACTCACCAGTGCCTGTATTGACATTTAAAGACACTAAACTTCTCTCACACTCTTTTTGCTGGAAATCACAGAAATGGCATTTCTTCAGTAAGGATTGATGTTCTCCCTCTCTCTCCTGCTGGGCGAGTATTGTCCTCAGAATTCCCTGCTTCGTTACTTCTCCCTTGTTGTTCATATCATTTGTTTTGTTTTCTTGAACCTGATATTGTAACAGTTCCCTTTTAATAACTGTTTTTGTAGTCTGTCTGCCTATTTTCCCTTCCTCACTTTATTCCCATATTTTATAAGCTGCCTCCTGTTCCTACATAGCAAGCCTTTTTCAGTAACTACCACGTATGACCTTAGTGCTTCTGCAACAGTCTGAACTCTCCCATAACAGCTCATGTTTGTGATCCATACTCTGTCTCCAGCCTTTAGGATAGACAGATCTTTGACTCTGCTTTTCCTATTATATTTTCTTCTGTTTATCTCTTTAAGTGCCAAATCCTTGCACCTAAAACCCTGTACAGCTGCTTCATTGTCCCAAATAGGTCAAAGCTGTGGTGGTATCAAAGGTAACGCATTTCTCAGCTTCCGCCCGAACAACAGCTCAGCTGGTGATAAACCTGACTCCAAATGTGTACATCTGTAGGAGAGGAGGCCAAGGTTAGGATCTTCTGATTTGGACAGAATGTGTCTGGCAATGTCTACCATTTTCTCATCTTCACCATTTGACTGTGGAAATTGTGGACTAAATGTCTTATGGCTGAAGCCATATTCCTTGGCAAACTCCTGGAATTCCATGTCTGGCAAAAATATTCCTCATCTTGACTATCACTGCCCTAGATGTTTTGTCCAGAGTTACCACTTCCAAGAACCTGGAATAGTAATCGTAGATCACTAGGTACTGCTTCTGTTTGAGCTCCTGTTTATCTAATCCCAATATCTCCCAAGGTCTGCCTGGTAGCAGTGATAGTTTTAGTGTTTCTGCCTTTTTTTGTGTCCTGTGTTCAATGCATTTCTGCAGTTTTCTACCCCCTACTTCACTTCAGTAGACATGTTAGGCCACCACACTGACTCTTGTGCCTAATGATGACATTTCACAACTCCCACATGGCCTTCATGTATCCTTTTCAACATTTCTGGATATAGCTGTGCTGGAATAAAAGTCTGTGTCCCTTTCATGATCAGCCCTTTGTTGCATGTCAGCTGTCCTCTCACAGACCAGTACATGGAGTCCTTGTACCAGGACCCATGGCCGATATGTTCCTTCAGCTTCTGGCATTCCGGGTGTCTATCTTGAGCCTCCTTGATCTCTGCTAGGCGTTTGTCTTCAAATGGTGTTTCCGCTATAATATTGTAGATATATAATTCTTCTTCTACAATCTCCTTCCCTTCATTGTTTGCCTTCTCAATTGGTGCCCGAGAAAGAGCATCTGGTATGTGGAATTCTGTGCCTGGCACCTACTGAATGGTGTAAGAGAATCACATTAACTGCATCCGTAATCTCTGAAGTCTGGCTGTTAGGTCTGCAAGGGGCTTAGATACGAGTAGTGTCACAAGCAGATTGTGGTCTGTGAGAATCTGTACACAAGTACCTAACGTTTATTCCCTAAATTTCTCACATACCCAAGTGGCTACCAAAGTTTCCTTCTCAATTTGGGCACATCTGGTTTCCGTTTCACTCAGGCTCCTTGATGTATATATTATGGGCTTGCACTGGTTTTCTTGATGCTGTTCCAGCACTGCCTCTAGGCCGTATGATGAGGCACCTGCCAAAATTCTAAGTGGGGAGTAGTAGGAAAATGGGGCTACGGGGACAGAGGGCTCCAGATCCGTCACCATTTTTCTGACCGCCATCTTGGATTGTGTCATTTCCTGCCACCATATTGGATTGCGTCATTTCCGGCCGTCATTTTGGATTCCATTTATTTAGTCACCTTTCCACCCTATGCTCTATCATTCCTCCTTGTCGGCCATCATTTTGTCATCTGTCAACTTTGCCTGCCAACCATCTTGTCCGCCATATTGTTTCTGGCCGCCATCTTGTTTCCCACTCTATGCACCTACACACAGACACCTGCCTACTGCTCTACCTACCCACCCACACACTGTCCTAGCAACCTACCTACCCTCTTACCTAACCACCTACTGTTCTACACACCTACCCACTGTTCTACCTACCTACCCAAATACTACTCTACCCACCTGCCCACCACTCCACCCATGTACCCACTGCTCTACTTACCTACCTACATACCCGCTGCTCTACACACCTACCCACAAACCCACTGCTCTACCCACCTACCTACCAACTGCTCTAACCATCTACCCACCACACAACTAACCTACCTGCATACAAACTAATCTATCCACCTACCCACTACCCTACCCACTGTTCTACCTACCTACCCACCCAAATACCACTCCACCCACACACTGCTCTACCTGCCTACCCACCACTCAACTAACCTACCTGCATACAAACTAATTTATCCACCTAACCACTACCCTACCCACTGCTCTACCCACCACTCTATTAACCACTTACTGCTCTACCCACTTACCCAAAACTCTAAGAAAACCCATCTACCCACCCACTGCTCTACTTTAACCTCTACACAGCACCATATCCACCTACCCACAACACTACATACAGAACCACTGCTTAACCTGACTACACACCCAGCTACCTTTCACTCTACCTACTTAATCACATTTCAACAGCTCTACTTTCCTCCCTACCAACACAATGGTTACCCACCTACCAACACATCTCCCCGCCTACCCAATACTCTACCTATGTACCCATCCACCTTTCACTCTACCATCCTACCCACATTCCTAAAGCTCTACTATCCTACACACATACTTCTGCTCTACCCATCTAACCAACTGCCTACCATTCTACCTTCCCACACACCCACTGCTCTTCCTACCTTCCCACCTACCCATTGCTACACCCACCTACCCAACTACGTAACCACCTCCTGCTCTACACACCTACTCACCACTCCAACCAATGCTATACCCACATTCCCTCCACTCTACATACTTACCTACATATCCACTGCTCTACTCACCTACCCACCAACTCACTGCTCTACCCACCTCACCATCAACACAATGCTCTACTCACCTAACCACTCACCCACTAAACACTTACTGTGCTATTTAATTATTCACCAACTGCTCTACTTAGAGCCATACCCACCTACCCTCTGTTCTACCTACCACTCTAACCACCTACTCACCTACCTACTGCTCTACCCATCCACTAACCAAAACTCTACCCACCTCTCTACCCATCAACCTATCTACCAACCAACCTACCCACTGCTCTACCTACTGTCCCATCCAAAACTCTACATGCCTACCCACCTACCCACTGCATTACCCACCTACCCACCACTCAACCAATCTACTCACCACTCAACCAATTTACCCACCACTCAACCATTCTACCCACCACTCCACACATCGGCTTACTAATCTATCCAACTACCTACCACTCTAGCCTACTCAACATTCTACCTACCTAACCACCTACGTATCACTCCACCCACCTGTAGTATGGCTGACTAGTGTAGTGTGTTGTGTTTTTGGACTCATGTGTTGTTAATAGTCAGTGTCATGGCGACTCGTCAGGAGACTGGCCAAGTACAGATGTAGTGATGCAGAATAAATATAACAACTGGTGATGAGGATGGGATTTTTAGCCCCCGGGGAAGCGATAAGTAAAAATGAGAGATAAATAATTGAGTCATATAAGATAGCAGAATGAAGTGGCATAGTTTTTTTTTTTGGTTGTGCTGGGGTTGGAGACACATGTTAAAACAGCCGGGAGGGCCATATTAGATAAGACAAGATGTTGTTAGGCAAGATAGAAGAATTTAACGCCGAGGAAGGGTATTTTGAGTGCTACATTGAGAGGCTAGAACATTATTTCAAAGCCAACAAGGTCAAAGAAGAGGAAAAGTGTAATTTGTTTTTAATGTTGTTAGGCCCCAAAACGTACGCTATGTTAAAGAACTTGTGCGTACCTGATAAGCCGGGAACAAAATCATATGCAGAGCTGGTGAAGGTACTAACGACGCATTACACGCCCAAGAAAATTGTGATTGCAGAGCATGTAAAATTGTTGCGTAGAAAGCAAGGTGTGCGCAAGAGCATTTCAGAATATGCAGTAACTCTATAAAATATCTCAATGGCCTGTGAGTGCATTCAAATTTCTGGACATTTGTGAGCGGATTAAAAAACGAGGACATCGTGCAGAAACTGTTAGTGGAAGATAAGTTAACCTTCAAGTCGGCACTGGAAAAAGCACTGATAATGGAAGCGGCCTTGCAACATTCCAAAGAAATCAGACGAGGGATAGTGCAACACAAGGTAGAGGACTCTGACAGCGATGCGGAGGGAGCATGTGCTTTCACGCCAAGGAATGGTGGGGGCACGGGGCAGCGAGGAGGAAAAATTTCCAGGTCGAAGGTCAGTCTAAGAGGAAGTAGAAAGTGTTACTGGTGTAATAGTGCAAATCATTTTGCAGCTCAATGTCCCTTTGCCAACTATATTTGCAATGCCTGTAAAAAAAGAGGGCATATTAAAAGAGCATGTAGGGCCCAAGAAGCACACTGCGTGAAGGAGGCAAATCTACTAGAGCTGGACTTGTTCAATATTGATTTTAATGAAGTAACAGGTCATGCCAATAGTTTTACAGTAGATGTGCTATTAAACAGTCAGCATGAGCGAATGATAATAGACACTGGGGCGGTGGTTTCGGTGTGTTCAGACAGTACCTACCAGGCAAAGTTACAACCATGTAAGTTGAAGACGACAGAGTTGGCGTTGCGTACGTACTCAGGTCAACCATTACAAATCATGGGAGAGTGTCAAGTTCCGGTGGAATACCAAGGTCAGCAAATGACTCTGCCCATGGTGGTAGGGGATAGCCAGTGTAAATCGTTACCCATGCTGTTGGGGAGAAATTGGTTGACTGCACTGAGGTTGGACTGGAAAAACATTAGGGGGCAAAATGAACGGAGGAGGGGACCACATATCCAGGTGCTGGACAGTAAAAGCTTTTCATCTGAGCTAGAAGCGATCTTCAGTGATCTCTTGTTGGAGTACAAATCATTGTTTACACCAAGGATAGGAATTATTTTGGGTGCTGAAGCTGATGTAGTACTCAAAGAGACAGCCATTCCCGTGTTTTGCAAAGCTAGGGCAATACATTTTGCAACAAAAGCAGCGGTGGAAGCCAAGATTGACAAGTTAGTACAATCAGGAGCAATATACCCAGTGAGTAAGTCACAGTAGGCCACCCCAGTAATGTGTGTCAGGAAAAAGGAGGGAGGGGTTAGGTTGTGCGGTGACTTTAAAGTTACATTGAATCCACTGGTTGAGATGGATCATTACCCGCTGCCAAAACCACCTGATATTTTTAGTGAAATAGCTGGAGGAAAGGTTTTCTCGGTCATTGACTTGCATTCAGCTTATACCCAGCTGCCAGTCAACAAGCTAAGCCAGCCCCTGCTGATGATTAACACACACAAAGGATTGTTTTCCTACAGATGATTGCCTTTTGGGTTTTGTAGTGCTCCAGGCATCTTTCAGAAAACAATAGAGCAGGTTCTGAAAGGTACAAATGGAGTGTATGCTTATCTAGACAATTTTTGGTGGTAGGTTCTAGTCTGGAAGAGGGTCATCACAAGCTGGCTGAGGTATTTAAGAGACCGAAGGTGTATGGGATCAGTGTACGGAAGAATAAATGTAAATTGCTCTGTAAAAGTGTTGTTTACTTAGGACATAAACCAAATAAGTGAGGGCATTCAAGCCACGCAAGAGAAGGTAAAAGTGATTCAGGAGGCCCTGGCCCCAAGAGATGTTTTGGAACTTCGTTCATATTTGGGGTTATTGCAATTCTATGGCAAGTTCTTGCCTAACCTAGCCACCTTGTTGCATCCGTTGTGTGTGCTGTTGCAAAAAGACCAACCTTGGCGATAGACATCTGACTGCAAGAAAGCCTTCGAGAAGAGTAAGACATTAATACAGAGCCCATTACTAGTGCAGTATGACCCAACATTACCAATTGTGGTTACAGCGGATGCAAGTGCGTACGGAGTCAGAGCTGTGCTGGCTCATATCATGCCTTCGGGAGAGGAGCGGAGCGCCCAATACCTTTTGCTTCCAAAACCTTGTCAAAAGCAGAGGCAGGATACAGTCAAGTGGAAAGAGAGGCCCTGAGTTTTGTGTTTGCGGTGAAGAAGTTTCACAACTATTAGTATGGCCGCAAGTTTGTACTGGCAACAGACCATCAAGCCTTAATGGCATTGCTTGGTACTAAATGGGGGGTACCAGTAATGGCGGCTGCCAGAATACAGCGTTGGGCATTGATGTTGGGAGCCTACCAGTATGAAGTGAAATATAAGCAGGGTGCAGAGATTAGGCATGCAGATGGATTATCTCATTTGCCATCACCAAAGGTGCAGGAAGAAATTGGTGAGCCATGGCTGGGGGCGACCATTTTCTTTGCACCATTTGAGGACATCCCGTTAGATGCCATGGATATTGCAGAAGCTACTCAGTGGGATGCTGTGATGTCAAAGTTGTCTGATCTTATTCTGCAGGGGTGGCCTAAAACAGTGGCACCAGAGCTGCAGCCTTATGCTGCCAGAAAGGTAGAGCTGTCCATGGAGCAGAATTGTGTGCTATGGAGGAACAGAGTCGTAATTCCAAAGGTGTTGCACGAAAGAGTTGTCAAGTTGTTACATGAAGAGCACCCTGGAATTACTATGATGAAAATGTTGGCTCACAGTTATGTGTGGTGGCCTGGTATGGACAGCCAGATTGAAGAAGAGGTGTGGCAATATGGTGTGTGTCAATTAAGCCAAAATGCTGCCCCTCCGGTACCACTACAACCTTGTAGCTGGCAGAGGATGCACCGGGATTTTGCAGAGGGGCATAAACATAAATTTCTAATCATGATTGATGTCTTTTCAAAGTGGCTGGAAGTAATTCCAATGTCTGCAACTACAGAAGTGATACGGTGGAAAAGTTACGAACACTGTTTGCAGCATTTGGGTTACCAGAGGTAGTGGTAACAGACAATGGACCACCTTTTCAGTCGGAGGAGTTTGGTGGCTTTTTGTCTTCCAATGGTGTGAAACATATCAAGTCTCCCCCATATCACCCACAATCAAATGGTGCAGCGGAACGGCAGGTACAGACTGTCAAATTAGCACTCAAATGGCAGCTGCAAGAAGACAGCAAATTCAGCGGCAACACACATTGCAGCATAGACTGGATGTGTTTTTATTTGCATACTGGAACACTCCACATTCCATAACCAAGAAAACCCCAGCAGAAGTGTTTCTACAGAGGCACCCTCGAACCCGCTTGGCACTGCTAAAACCGTCATTCTCAAGAAAGATGGTAGAAAAGCAAGAGCACATGAAGTGCTGATTGGACAGAAAGCTAGGCTCACTTAGGATGTTTCAAGAAAGTGATATGGTTCTGGTGAAAACAGTGAAGGGGGAAGATGCCAGGAGGGTTCAAAGGGTGATTAGAAGAAGGGTGAGTGCTGTTACATATCAAGTACAGGTGGGTGACAGGGTCAAGTTATTGCACGCGGATCATTTGAAGCCATGGGCCAGAACAGGTGAACAGGCACAGGAGAGGAGAGAAAGTAGCATGACACAAGAGGAAAACTGGGATCTTCAGAGGGAGATGGGGAATCCAATTTCCAAGAAAAAGGATGAGAGAGCCAACAGGCTGCAGTGGGATGGCCAGCAGAACGAGGAGGAGGCAGGGAGTTCAGGGAGCAGCACGGCAGACTGGAAGAGAAGTGAGAGTGATGAAGAGGATGAAGAGTTCAGAGCATTTCCTGTGGCAATGCCAGTCAGCGCTCCACAGCGCAGATGTTCAACTAGAGTATTTAAAGTAACAAATAGGCTAAATTTATAAATGTTAAATTCTGAAATGGAAAGGGGAGTATAGGATGGCTGACTAGAGTAGTGTGTTGTGTTTTTGGACTTGTGTGTTGTTGTCAATAGTCAGTGTCATGGCGGCTTGTCTGGATATTGGCCAAGTACAGATGTAGTGATGCGCAATAAATATAACACCACCCACCTACCTATAGCTCCATTCACACATTTACCTGCTCACTCATTCATTGCTCTACCTAGCTACCCAACTAGTTACCACATCGCTTATTTAAAAATCTACCCACCTATTTACTGCTCTGTGCACTAACCTACACACCACTCTACCCACCCACCCATCAACCTAGAACTCAAACCACCTACTCATCTACCTACTGCTTTACCTACCCACCTACTGCTCTAGCCACCGACCCACTTCACAACCCAAAATTCTACCCACATCATTACCCAAAAGTCTACCCACCTCATTCTCTACCAACCCATTGTTCTACCCACCACTCTACGTACCTACCTACATACCCACTGCTCTACCTACTGCACTACTTTCCACTCTAACCACCACTCTACTAACTTACTTACAAAAACTATATATCCACCCAGTCACTGCCCTACCCACCACTCTATGCACCTACCTACCTACAGCTGTACCCATTTACACACCCACCCACCTACCTACCACTCTACCTACCTACCCATCCACCTTTCACTCTACAATTCTACCCATATTCCTAAAGATCTACTGACCTACACACACCTACTACTCTACCCATCTAACCAACTGCCTACCATTCTACCTAACCACATATCAACAGCTCTACTTAATCCTCACTGTTGACTCCGCACTCATCTCCGCACCCTCCGCACTTAGCACCATAAGCACTGCACACAACACAATTGACACCGTAATTAGAATTGCACGCACTGCAATTTGCCCCACATGCACCACAATTGAAACTGCATGCACCGCACTTGACACTGCACCCTCCGCACAACTCTCCGCGCACTCTGCACAACTCTCTGTACCCTTTGCACAACTCTCCGTACCCTTTGCACAACTCTCCGCGCCCTTCACACTCATCTCCGCACCCTCAGCACACATCTACGCATGCTTAACATGGCGCTCCGCACATTCACACACCTCTCTGCGCCCTAACTACATACCCACTGCTATTCTTACCTTCCCACTTACCTACCCACATATCCAACTACCTAACCACCTCCTGCTCTACACACCTACTCACCACTCCAACCAATGCTTTACCCACATATCCACCACTCTACATACTTACCTACATATGCATTGCTCTACCCACCTACCCACGAACCCACTGCTCTACCCACCACCCCACCAACACATTGCTTTACCCACCTAACTACCTACCCACTAAACACTCACCCTCTTTTATTATTACCTCACCAACTGCTCCACGTACAGCCACACCCATCCACCTAACACTCTACCTTCCTACCCTACTACCCACTGCTGTACCTTCCACTCTAACCACCTACTCACCTACCTGCTTCTCTACTCATCCCACTACCCAAAATTCTACCCCCTTCTCTACCCACCAACACTTTTCTCTACCCACTTACCTATCTACCAACCAACCTATCTACCTACCCACTGCTCTACCTACTGTCCCACCCAAAACTCTACACAACCACACACTGCGCTACCCAATTACTCACCACTCAACCCATCTACAAAACACTCTACCCATCTACCCACCAATCTACCCATCTACTCACCACTCCAACCATCTACTCACTGTGCTATCCACCTACCTACCACTCTATTACCTACCCAACATTTTACCTAACTGTCACTCCACCTACCCACCTACCTATTGCTCCATTCACCCATTTACCTGCCTACTCACTCATTGCTCTACCTATCTACCCTACTAGTCACCACTTCACTTATCTAAAAATCTACCAACCTACTTACTGCTCTATGCTCTTACCTACCCACCACTCAACCCACCCACCCATCACTCCACCCATCTACCTAGAACACTAACCACCTACTCACCTACCTAATTCTCGGCCCACATACCTATTGCTTGACCCATCTACCTACTGCTCTAGCCACCGACCCTCTTCACAACCCAAAAATCTACCCACATCATTACCAAAAAGTCTACCCACATCACTCTCCACCAACCCATTGCTCTACCCACCTACCCACCACTCTACATACCTACCTACATACCCACTGCTTTACCTACTGCACTACTTTCCATTCTAACCACCTATCACTCTAACCACCACTCTACTAACCTACTTACAAAACTAATATATCCACCCAGTCACTGCCCTACCCACCAATCTATGCACCTACCTACAACTTTACCCATCTACACACTCACCCACCTACCTACCACTCTACCTACCTACCCATCCACCTTTCACTCTACAATCCTACCCATATTCCTAAAGCTCTACTAACCTGCACATATACCTACTACTCTACCCATCTAACCAACTGCCTACCATTCTACCTAACCACATTTCAACAGCTCTACTTACTCCTCACTGCTGACTCTACACTCATCTCCGCACCCTCCGCACTTAGCACCACAAGCACCGCACAACTCTCCACACCCTCTGCACAACTCTCCGCACCCTCCACATAACACTCCACACCCTCCGCACTCTCCGCAACTTCCACACACTCATCTCTGCGCCCTCAGCACACATTTCCGCATGCTTCACATGGCACTTCGCGCATTCACACATCGCTCCGCACACTACCTACCTACCCAATGCTGTACACACCTACCCACCAACCCACTGCTCTACCCATGTACCTATCAACTGCTCTACCTGACTACCCACCCATTATTCTACCCAAATACCACTCTCCTTACCTACCGACATACCTACCATTCTACCCACCTGCTGCTCTAACCACTTAATGCTCTACCCACAACTATAACAAACCCATCTATCTACCCACCACTCAACTAACCTACCTGCATACAAACTAATCTATCCACCTACCCACTACCATACCCACTGTTCTACCTACGTACCCAAATACCACTCTACTCAAGTACTATTCTACCAACCATACTACTAACCTACTTATATAAGAACTTATATATCCGCTCACCCACTGCCCAACCCACCACTCTATGAACCTACACACACCCACCTCCTTACAGATCTACCCATCTACACACCCAACCACCTACCCAACACTCTACCTACCTACCCATCCACCTTTCACTCTACCATCCTACCCCATTCCTGCAGCCCTACTAACCTACACACATACCTACTACTCTACCCATCTAACCAACTGCCTACCTTCTACCTACCCACACACCCACTGCTCTTCTTACCTTCCCACCCATTAATTGCTCCACCCACCTACCCAACTACCTAACCACCTCCTGTTCTACACAACTACTCACCACTCCAACTAATGCTCTACCCACATACCCACCACTCTACATACTTACCTACATACCCACTGCTCTGCCCACCTCCCCACCAACACATTGCTCTACCCACCTTCATACGGACCTACCCACCTTCGACTCAACTCAAATATTCACCTACCCACCACCAGTCCTACCCGCCACTATTCATACCTAACACTTATTATCTTAATTACTGACTTACTTATGGTTCTATCCACCTACCTACTAAACACTCACCCTCCTCTATAGTTAACCACCAATTGCTCTAGTTACAGCTGTACCCACCTACCTAACACTCTGCCCTCCTACTCTCCTACCCACTGCTCTACTTACCACTCTACCTACCTACTGCTCTACCCACTCACTACACAAAACATACAATTCATATCATCAGACTAACCAACAAAATATTCAAGCCATACATTTCGACCTTTTATACTATCCATCACACCTGTCATCATACCTCCTGCCCTCCTGTTTGATAGCCATACAGGCATGTCACACTCAGATACAAAGCTATTCCATCAAAAAAACTTCCCACTGCAGTCAACCCAAACTACTACATTGTTCCCATTCACACATTTCAGGCATCGCTACTACCATACTGATGGGCCATACAAGCAAACGACACAGACAAACTAGTCAACCAATGAATATACCCAGCTCATCATATATATATATATATATATATATATATATATATATATATATATATATATATATATATATATATATATATATATATATATATATATATATATATATATATATATATATATATATATATATATATATATATATATATATATAAGTGTAACTTTTTTGTCCCGTATGCATTCCAATACCATTCATCCGATTGCGATCATCCAATTGCGATTAGTACAACCATTTTACAATAGGTGGCGCATGAGTCGTTTCAACAAATGAGTTTATTCTAGCTGTTGTCTTACAAAAGACAGATGATGAATGAAGATGACGTACCTAATCAAAATATGATAATTTGTTCCGTTTAAAATCTACAATCTATGTGAACAGATCAGGGATTTGATTATTAATTGACATTTAATCTAAACAAACATTGTTTAATATTACTTTTATAAACAAGACTAATTACTAATTTGTAACTTTATGTTACATTTAAATGTACTATCGTTTGAATATAGTTGATCTTGAGCAGACACAAGATGTTTTATTTGTCCATCATTTCATACTTTACCTAATCTCCTAATCGCATTATATAAAATTTCTAGGTACATTTCCTTGACGAACCCTGATATTTATAGAATAATAAATGTATTACTATATTTCATATAGTTTAGCGGCAGTTCCTGTGTGACATAATAAGTGGTGTTGTTTGTGAATTTGTAATTGTCATCACAAAGCATTTCTTTCGATGTCAAATCAAATATGCCACCCAAACGAAAAGCGATTGGTAGATCGACACCTCAAGCAAAAAGGAAAAAGGCCTCACGAGCTTCAGAAACCGACGAGCAACAGGAAGTAAAACTGGAAACAGTTTGAGTATGCACTGCTCAAGCTCGTTCGTCTGAAACAGACATTCAACGGGAAGTAAGACTGGAAACCGCTCAAGTAGACAATGCTCAAGCCTGTTCGTCTGAAACAGTCGAGCAACGGGAAGCAAGACTGGAAACCGTTCTAATACGCACTGCTCGATCCAGATGAACACTGCACACTGATTTAAATCTTGGTGCATTCCATTACGATGCTAATTATGATTACAGTCTTCATCCAAGTGTGGTTATTGGAAAAATGGATAAATTATGCATGTATTGCAGTGCCCTTAAATTTAAGAATCACCAGGAATGTGTACGCACCAGACGGAAAAACAAAAAATATCGTGTATCCAAAAGCACTTCAATAAACAGATTTAAAACACAAACACTTTCTTTCTTTGCGTGGCATTGCAACGCATGCCGGGTACTCGCTAGTATAGAATATTTAACAAAAGAAAAGAGACTTGCCCCACATCTCTAGCTAAATCTCTCGAGAGGTTATATCTCTTATACAGTAGAAGCGAGTACGGCTGACCAAGTTGCAAAGGAGATGAAGGCAAATAGTAGGGGAGGACGAGACTAGTTTCAACATTGCTGCTAGGGAGGTGCTTGTCGACAATAAGGAATTTGTCCCCCATCATCCTACAAATCAACTCCTACCTTTACCTAGCCACCATTGAATATTGCAAAACAAAGAAAAATCACAAAAATTGGGAAACAAATATATACCAAAATTCGTAACTCCAGCATGCCTGTTATAAAATCATTGCCATCAGACACCAGCCAAATATCATATCACTCATCAAACAAACCACCTGATTGTACCAACCATCCATTCCAATAACAACAAATGCTGACCACCACATCTCAGACATACAAAACAAAAGTATAAGTAACACTTCTGACCAGGAGTACTGAGTATTATACCAGCCATATCACCCAACATACCCACCATACCATCCATGTTAACCCAAGTGTACCATGTCGCTTTACACTCCAAACTAACCATTAACACAAACATTCTTATCATTTGTCAACCAAACATAACCAACTGATACCAGACCACCCAATGTACCAACATCTTTAAACAAAGAAAAATTCAAACATACCATTCAACACACCAATCTTACCATCCATCATAACTCGAGCAACTATACAGTTGAGATCAGCCCACAACCTAACATCCATTCAAATTTGAATTACTGACCAGCACTAGCCAAATATCATACCATCCATCAAAAAAAACCACCTGACTATACCAACCATCCACCCCAATAAAAATGCTAACGACCACACCTCAGGCATGCAAAACAAAATATGAGTAACCCTGCTGACCAGAAGTACTGGGTACTGTAATGGCCATACAACCGGGCATACCAACATACTATACTATCTGAATATATCAACTACAACATACAGCCCCAAAACCATATCATTCCCTCCTACCCAAGCAGACCTCAATCATGCTATTAACAATACAGGCCATATCAACCACCATACCGCTGACTTACTGTGTTTCTTATTCTGGTGTTAACGAGTATTTGGGTTTTCTCAGAGTGCTCCCATATTGCAAAGATGAATTGTGAATATGAAGGTCTGGCTTTGACCTCGACGACCATGGAGCCATGACATGCATAATCACTAACCAAAGTCCTACATGAATGGTTGAGTCCTACAACCCGTGGTAAAATTTTTACAAGCCATGTCCTGGGTAGAATGTATATGACTCGGTTAAAAATTATTCTGCATCCTACACAATGTGAAGATATATACTGAGTCCTACACAAGGTGGAATGAAGTTGTCTAAATAGAAAAAAATATTCAGTCTTATATGAGGTGAAAAATATTAAATGTCCTAAAAAATGTAAAAAAAAATATTTAAAAAATCCTGACCACAGCATTAAAAGTTTTTCTAAGTTATATATATATATAGTGGAAATTTTCACATTCCTGCAGAAGTCGCTTGCTTTTATGGTATATCAGTATGGTAGTAGCGATGCCTGAAATGTGTGAATGGGAACATTGTAGTAGTTTGGGATGACTGCAGGGGAAGTTTTTTTGATGGATGAGTGTAACATTCCTGTATGGCTACTAAATTGGAGGGCAGGAGGTATGACGACTGATGAGATGGATAGTATAAAAGGTCAAAATGTATGGCTTGAATATTTTGTTGTTTAGTCTTATGATATGAATTGTATGTTTTGAGTAGTGAGATGGGTAGGGCAGTAGGTAGGTGAGTAGGTTGGTAGAATGGAAAGTAGAGCAGTGGAGGGAGAGTAAGAGGGCAGAGTGTTAGGTAGGTGGGTTCAGCTGTAACTAGAGCAATTGGTGGTTAACTATAGAGGAGGGTGAGTGTTTAGTGGGTAGGTAGATATAACCATAAGTAAGTAAGTAATTAAGATAATAAGTGTTAGGTATGAAGAGCAGCGAGTAGGACTGGTGGTGGGTAGGTGAATATTTGAGTTGAGCCGAAGGTGGGTAGGTCCGCATAAAGGTGGGTAGAGCAATGTGTTGGTGGGGAGGTGGGTAGAGCAGTGGGTATGTAGGTAAGTATGTAGAGTGGTGGGTATGTGGGTAGAGCATTAGTTGAAGTGTTGAGTAGGTGTGTAAAACAGGAGGTGGTTAGGTAGTTGGGTAGGTGGGTGGAGCAATTAATAGTTGGGAAGGTAAGAAGAGCAGTGGGTGTGTGGGTAGGTGGGTAGAGTATTAAGTGGTTAGAGTGGCAGGTGGGTAGAATGGTAGGTATGTCAGTAGGTAAGAAGAGTGATATTGGGGTAGAATAGTGGTTGGGTAGTCAAGTAGAGTAGTTGGAAGGTATGTGGGTAGAGCATTGGGTTGGTGGGTAGGGTGCGGAGTGGTGTGTGAATGTGCGGAGTGCCATGTGAAGCATGCAGAAATGTGTGCTGAGGGCGCAGAGATGAGTGTGTGGCAGTTGCGGAGAGTTGTGCGGAGGGTGCGGAGAATTGTGCGGAGGGTATGGAGAGTTATACAGAGGATGTGGAGAGTTGTGCAGAGGGTGTGTGGAGAGTTGTAAGGTGCCTGCGGTGCTTGTGGTGCTAAGTGCAGAGGGTGCGGAGTCAGCAGAGAGGAGTCAGCAGTGAGGAGTAAGTAGAGCTGTTGATATGTGGTTAGGTAGAATGGTAGGCAGTTGGTTAGATGGGTAGAGCAGTTAGTGTGTGTAGGTTAGTAGAGCTTTAGGAATATGGGTAGGATTGTAGAGTGAAAGGTGGATGGGTAGGTAGGTAGAGTGGTAGGTAGGTAGGTAGGTAGGTAGGTGGGTGGGTGTGTAGATGGGTAGAGCTGTAGGTAGGTGCATAGAGTGGTGGGTAGGACAGTGGCTAGGAGGATATATTAGTTTTGTAAGTAGGTTAGTAGAGTGGTGGGTAGATGGGTAGAGTGGTAGGTGGTTAGAATGGTAAGTAGTGCAGTAGGTAGAGTAGCAGATATGTAGGTAGGTATGTAGAGTGGTGGGTAGAGCAATGGGTTGGTGGAGAGTGAGGTGGGTACACTTTTGGGTAATGATGTTGGTACACTTTTGGGTTGTGAAGTGGGTCGGTGGTTAGAGTTCTAGGTAGATGGGTGGAGCAATGGGTGGGTGGGTAGAGTGGTGGGTAGTTAAGTGCATAGAGCAGTAAGTAGGTGGTTAGATTTTTTGATAAGCAAAGTGTGAACTATTTGGTTTGGTAGGTAGAGCAATGAGTGAGTGAGCAGATAAATGGGTGAATGGAGCTATAGGTAGGTGGGTGTGTGGAGTAATAGGTAGGTGGTTAGGTAGGTACAATGTAAATTCTAAGTGATGCCTCGTGTCACTAAAGGGCTAGGGTCGGCTGCTGCATCAATTCCTGCTTAATTGTTTCCATGGCCCCATATCCACTCATTACCATTTTTCAGCAGTTCTCTTAATGGTTGGATCATCTCAAATAACTGCGGAATGAACTTCTGTAAGTAGTTTGTCACACCCAATATTCACCGCAACTCTGTGATATTACTTGGATCTGGCATTTCTCTAATGACTTTTGTCATGTCTGGGTCTGGCTAAACCGTTCCTTCATTTATAATGTGACATAGAAATTTTACAGACTTTACTGTGAACTGGCACTTGGCTGCATTCAGGGTAACCCCTTCATCTTTTAACTTTCTAAATATGGACTGCACCCACAGATCATGTTATTCCGATATAGTACCATAAATGAGGATGTCATCTGCCTGGTTGACAACACCATATATTCCCTACAGAATTTCTTGCATTTTGCATTGGTAGCACTCTAGCCTAGAATTTATACCAAATGGCAAACAATTTAAAAAGTATCTCCCAAATGGTGTTAGAAATGTAGGATAATTGCACTCTCTTTTGGCAAAGGTTCTTGCCAAAATCCTCTTGCAGCATCCAGTTTTGTGGAAAATTTTTTTCTCCTAACTGTGCCAGTGATTCCTCTACTGCTGGAAGCTGAAGGCATTCTCGCCATACATACCTATTCAGTTGTGCATAGTCTACACAGATTCTGACTGACCCATCAGTCTTGGGCATCATCACCATTGTTGCACACCACTACGTTGTTTTCTCGATAGGTGTTATTACTTCTTCCTTCACCATTTTATTCAGTTCCAGTTTTACCTCATTTTTCAATGGTAGTGCGGCTCATCTTTGTTCAGCATCTGCATACAGCTTGTAGTTCTTCTCTAGGACTATCTCATATTCCTTATGAAGTTTACATAAACCTTTGAAAAGTTCTGGGAATTTACCCACAATCTTAAGTGCATTCTCAGTACTCACCCTCACTTTGTTCACCTCCTCCAAGGCTCTGTTGTCGTATACAGCGATGACATTAAAAGCTATCAAAGAAGGTCTCCCTAGAAGTGGAATCTGTTAACTTTCCACAGCATGTATTTCATGTTCACTATGTTTGTTGTTGAATGTCAGCATTGTGTTTGCCATGCCTACTACCTTGATGGTTCCATTCCCAGCACCAAACAGTTTTTTGCGAGTTTTTGAAGCACCATTCCAAGGCGGTCACCTAACCCTAGCTCAATTACCGTGACATCAGCCCCTTTATCCACTTTGAACTTAACCTCAACATGCCCTACGAGCAACCGGACGAACCACAGTTCCTCATAGACCTCCAATGCTGCCACTTCACCCATGTAGTACTCACACTGTTCTTCATCCTTTGTTCCCAATTTTTGTACTTCCTCATACCTGCAGCATCTGTCATAGTGGCCTTTTTTGTTGCACTTCCTGCACTTCACATTGTCTGCTGGGCACTTACACCAAGGGTGTAAGTGTGTCACTCCGCACTTGGAGCAAAATCAAAAGCTCATATCCCCCGAGGTGTAGGAAATAAAGGTGCAGTGTGAGGCAAAAGTACCTAGTAGAGGGGTGGAGAGTGACTGAGAACCATCTCGAAACATACAACAACAGCTGGTCAGGAGGTTGGTGGTGCCTCTATGTGCCACCAGGGGTATGCAGTACTGTTGTTCATATTGTCCATAGCAACAGCCTATCCAGTCACCTGGGAGTAGCACAAACAGTGTGCAACATTGTAGCAAAATATTTGTGGCCCGGCCTAACATAACAAGTGCAGGAATACCTGTGCAAGTGTCATGCCTGCAATGTTTACAAAACACGTAGGTCAGACGGAAATGCCCAACAACAACCGAGGCTGCCGCAACGTTCTTTCAAAGCTACTGCCCTGGACCTTATGGAGCCATACCCACGCTCATCAGATGGCAAACCTTTCATTTTAGTGGTGACCAATTTGTTCACACGTTGGTGCGAATTGTATGAATTGCCAAGCCCACTCTGGATACCTCAAAACACTCCTGAGCAACAATGCCGCACAGTTTTCAGGACCACGTTGGATGGGGTTGTGCACAAAATGGCACGTGGAACACCATACCACTGACATATATCACACACGTGCAAACCCAACCGAACACTGGAACCACGAGTTAAAGGTACAGCTGCGCCTGAGAGTAATCAAAGGCCACACAACATGGGCTAATCATATTCCGGACATAGCTTTTTGTTTACGTAACCACACCAATAAGTCCACGGGAAAATCTCCTGCCGAATTGTTGTATGGCGCAGGCCTAGCATGTCCAGGGGAGTTTGCCTGCCGTGCACCGGACTTGAGCCCAGAAACTGCTGACTCTGAGGTGAGAAAAGGGAGAGGAGACAGCATCATCATGAAGCATGCAGATACCAAAAGTTCTACATTCAAAAATGGCTTCCCTAAACGTAGCAACCACCCAAGCCCTTGTTGCCAGGCACACCACTTGTCAACTGCCAAACAGAATTTTTGTGTGGGACTTGCCTCCAAATGGACCGGCCCACACAGGATCCTGGAGAAAGTAAGTGCAATGTCTGCAGGGATGATATTGAACACTGCTTCCATTCCCGAAGACGTTGACGAACCACGCCCACCTGCCATCCAAGAGGACGTGAGTGTAAAACAAAATGACAGAATCTCAGGTAGTGCTGCCAAAGCCGAAATGAGACGTCGGAATATTTGACGTCTAACCAAAGTCAAAGGCACAGCCGAAGTAGAAGTCCTACAGCATCACGAGGGCAGTCACCTCTGGGTTTTCTTGGCTTTCCAGCCGCCACGCCACCTGCTGCTGCGCCTGCCACAACAACAGTACAGTAGTCTGCATCAGAATACATCAGTGATGGATAGGGGGTGGGGAAACATCACACCTTAAATTTTGTGGCTTCTCAGCTGCCAGGCCATCTGCTGCCGCGCCTGCCACAATAGCAGTACAGTGGGTGCAGCAGAAGACATCAGTGACATGTGGGTAGGAGAAACATCGCCCCACGACTTTCGCAGCTTCACAGCCACTGAGCAGCTACCTGCTGAGGATCAGTGGGCATTGCCAGAGCTTATCAACATCATGTAGTGGGAGGTGCTACCCACTGCATCGTGCAACAACATACGACAACAGTCACTGCAGAGAGACGGGAGCAGCTCTTCAGCCACCTCCACCTGTTTGTCGGTGTTTCATCGCATGTACATGCTCACAACAACAACACCATGGGCGACCACCCCACTTCAGGCACCAGTGTCATGCCAGCCAGGACTCAGGCATGCCAACTCAAACTGCCGGCATGCACCCTCCTACAGGCCCTTTGTCCGGAGCCCCTGCAGCCACTTCGGATGCCCTGCATTCTTAACACTGTCAGCGACCCGAGAGGTTTGCCGCATCACACCAGTAGTCTCCTAGTTGGAGGGGGGGGGGGGGGGGGGGGGAATTGGACATTGCCCTCACTGTCCTGCTCAGAATGCAGCCCACTGCTGCTCTACCCGTGCATCAGCCACACATGATTGTGCGTTCAGTGTACAGGTTAACCAAGTTTTTATGCATGAACAGATCAGTGAACCATCCAGTGACCAGAATGACCCATGTAATGACGAGTAAACTCAGCCCAGTGTGTTTACAGTGCTAAAATAATCTGTTCCCCTAAAAGCAGAGTCTCAAATATAAAAGTTAAAGTATTATCTCCCTTGTGCACCCCGTAAGTAAAGTGTAATAAGCTTCAAAGTGCATGTGATTTACATAATGCTACAAACCAATGACATGAGACACTCTAAATTCATAATAAAATTTTGCAGTGTTAGTGTCATGTTTATTTTGTTTAGAAAGGGCATCTTGCATTTTATTCAGTTTTGTTAAAATGTAAAGTGAATGATCTCGGCAGTTCCGGCATTGAGGTTATGATCTTCACTTCATGCATTGCGACTCCGATCTGAACCGAAGCTGACACCTATCAAATACCGTGAATTCGCATCTGCTCATCGCCAATGTTACATATCTCGCATGTTAAACCGTCTGCGGTTATCACCACTACGGAGTATACTGTATTTACTGTCCATACTCAACACACTGAACTGCATGCCACCAACATCCATACTAACAACAACATAGACACACTATACCAGTTGTGCCAACCTACGCATATCAAAAACCTAACAAATTCATACACAACAGTAACCTAAGTATATAACCTTTCTTGTGTGTTGTATAATGTATGTTGCTGTGTGAGGATGCATGACTGTTGCTCTTAGAACAGACTTTAAACAGTTATAGTCTCCTTCATTAGCAAGCAGAACTTAAAATTTTTAAAACTTAGTTTACATTGGTTTACACGGAGTAAAAATATCAGTGTGTGTCCTGGTTGAAGTCGACTATGAACCATTGAGATACTAGTTCAGTGCTCGGAAATTTTTGTGTTATGTCGAAGGTTGGGCTCAACTGTCACTGTTCTGGCATTTTCTGTGCATGATGGCTTACCTGTCATGACTACTGAGGACCCTGTTAGACTTAGTACAATTTAGCTTTTTAAGTTGTATGCAATAATGTGTGTATTTCAAAAAGTGATCTTGGTCCAGTGATTTGAATTTTATGGACAGTATCTGCCATCTTAAAACTCATTGTTGAGAGCCATCATATTGTTGGGGCATAACCAGACATGGTGTGATATCACTATGCATGAGAATGAATGAGCTCTTATGTAAGTGATATGGTGCTAAGATTCTTTCGTAATTATTGGCCAGGATCTTTCTCTGACACAACACTATGTCAGTCTGTTGCAAGGCTGTAGACATTTATCATGTTCTCCAGATATTGTTCACACTCAATCAATGCATATGCCATTCACAGAAGTATTTGTTATGTTTGCAGTTAGTAATTACATGTTCTGTGGCACAGGGCTAGGAATATATTCATCCTAGTTGAAAATCTTGGTTCTTTTTAGAATCATGGGGCAACAACCAATAGGTGACCTGTGTGGTTACAGTCATAACAGTTTGATAGCTTTACAGGGTGGCCGTTGTCTATTTCTCAGAATAAAAATCCCTTGGTGGGTAATCTGAACTACTTCATTTGTAGAAAGAGGAGGCTGAAATGTTAGAATGGAGCTGTTTTAGAAAAAGAGGGGGGGGGGGGGGGACCACCCTAGGAAACAGCATATAGGTCAGCTCTAACACATTGTGAGTTGCACTATGTCCCACTGTTGAGGAAATCCAATAGAGAATTTGTTTTATGGTACATGGACTTGCACCTGCCATTGTCTGACATCACAAGACATAGGGCAAATAATGTATCTTGCAACCAGTACACCCACGTTCATCCTGCTGATCTGATAAATTGTCACTGGAGTGCAGCCAGACAGCATTGTAAGGATAGTTATGATGGGAGGTTTTCACTGCTGACAGTGGACTGTTGCAATGCTGTTGGATGTTATAGGGCAACCAATATAGCTTGTAAAAAGAACACTCTGTGGCAAATTTTATATCCTGTTAAGTCAACCCTGCATGATAGCCAGGCAGTGGAAAGGTTGGTGGATAAAAATTTCTTAGAGTAAGTTGTCTAATAATCATGAACTCACTCTCAGCCTGCCAAAACCTGGTGTGGTGAGGTGGGGCAGAATACCCAGCTTGCAACAGCTTGTTGTTCTGGGAAAGCTGTACTAAACAGAGTAAAAGTGAGCTGATATGGACACCTAATAAAGAATGTGTACAGACATTGCTCTTGCTCCATGCTGGCATTGTTGGGTCCCATGGGGGCTCCTGACACAGTTTACAATCAACTTCTTGAGCAGAAGCGTATTAGTCAGAATGTTATGTTAACTCAATGAGTAGTGCTGGGCCTTTCCATGCAAAAGTAAGCTTATCCATTAAATTTTGAAAATCATATTAAGGATTTGTTGGTTATTATACCTCCTAATCATATTACACTGAACCTGATGCACAAGCCCCATAAGTTGTGTGGTTACGAAACATTCCATGTATTGCATCATCCATGAGCATGAGCATTTGGCTTCACGACAAGGAGACGACTGCCACAACACCCAAAAATGGGAGACACCACTAGCATCTACTGACCATCTTTTGTGACCACATGCAGTGCAACATAAAAGAAAATGTTTGAAATGTAATAAAGGCCAAGAATTTTTCAGTACCATTAAATTCAGTGCCAAGCAAAAGTGTCTGGCTAATGGTTGTTACATCCAGCTCATGACTGTAGTGCAGCAAGACTAGTATGTATTCAAGTAAGAAATTACATCATGTGCAGAACTGTTGTGAACAGCATACGTTGTCTAAACTTAAAAAAATTATTTTCAGACTGAATAATAAGGTGAGTTCTTAATTTCAATTTTTGAAGTATTGTCTGTGTTGATGAAACATTGACCTGGTGCCAATAGTACTGGCTATTACATGTAGCGCTCCTCTGTTCCATATACTGAGCAAGCCAAATTTTTAATAAATATTATTTTCCAGTGTTTGGATTCCAGTGTATATGTGTATTAGTTTTATTTTCAAATTTTAGGGTCTTGAGTCAGCACAGCTTACTTCCAGTAGCACAACTTAATTTTAGTCGCAAGAACTTCACAGTTTTAGAATGGGTTTACTCATGATGTTCCACAAACCAAAGTTTTATTTGTAAGTCAAATTTAAATAATGAATTTTTCCAGAATTTTTCTATGTTTTAAATGCTAATATGTTTGACCATTAATGGCCCATATTATTGGTAGCTGTTGTTGGCATGGGCGTTGTTAGGGGGGAGGGGGGAGGGGGGACGGGGGACACGTCCCCCCAATGATTTGGCCTGTACCATATATTAATTTAACAGTTATAATGAAAAAGTGAAATAAAATAACATACAGTAAATTATAATAAAATGAGATTAGGATATTCATATACAGACACTTCAAACTATAAACATTTCTTGTATCTCAACCTTAAGAGTTATTTACAATTGCTTCATTGGCAAGTGCTGGATTTCCCTTTCAGTGCTGTAATACGATGCAGTATATATCTGCTTATATGTTGAACTCTTACAAATGTGAGAGTGTCAATATTCACCAAGCGATATGGGACACAGCAGGCAGCCAAGATACCTGGCAGTGGCGGCATCCCTCCCCCTCCCCCCAAATCCAGGTAAGTCCATGAGAGAGTCAAAACGTGGGAACGGTAACCAAATCGAAATAATACAAGGTCGCATATGCCAGAACTTATTGATGGCGTGTTTAATAAATACAAAGAGGATAAAATAAAAAGATGACACAACCTGTGAAGATAGATAAAAAGTGTTCTATCTAGAGCTTCTACTGTAGCTTTTCTCATTTGTGTTTATATGTGCGTATTTCCTTACTGCTTAGTGTAAAAGATGTGTGTGCATGTTTTCAAACTAATTATATTTTATTTTAATGTATCGTAAATAAATATAATCAGTATAAAAGTTGTCAGTGTCAATAAAATGGATAAATTTTTGATAAAAAAATTAACAAATTGCAGCAAATATGACGCCCTCTGAGTATGACTCTGACTTTTTCCTCCCTCCAGAGAATAAATCGGCAGGCTCTAGTGATGGTGGTATAAATACGAGCACTCAACAGCAACTTACTGAGAGTGGTTTTTCTAGTTCTTATTCTCCATCAATATCATCAAGCCAGCGCCAGTCAACGATTTTACATCTAGAAGAAGATAGTACCACTCTTCCTCAGATGAGTATTTCTCTTGATTGTAACCAGCCAAATGTGCCTGATCAATTTCCAACTCAAAAACTTAAAGGCAGTAACCTTACATTTCAAACAATTTGGTATAGAGACTTCAAATGGTTGCATGTAATCAATGGTATTGATGGAATTTGCTGTTTCTTTTGTCATCAATTTGCTCATTTGTGTCCAGAAAAGAATTTAGTGACGAAAATCGACAACACTTTCACAATAAAAGGCTTTAAAAACTGGAAAAAAGCAATTAAGAAGTTCAAAACCCATTAAAAGTTTTCATCACATAGCCAAGCTATTTTGAGTTTTCAACAGATGAAAGCACCCTTAGAAAAACAATTGTCAACACACAAAGCAGCTAAGCAAATAATAGCTTCTGAATGTTTGCTAATAATTCTAGGTTCATTGAAATACCTTACTAGGCAGGGACTGGCTGTGAGAGTTCACTTGATTAAAGAAGGAAATATTATGGAACTCTTAAAACTAAGAAGCCTAGATGTTTCCTTACGTAACTGACTGGCTGCGGCAAGACTGAAGGAAAATGACACACCCCGGAATACAGAATGAAGGTCGTGAAATATTTGGACATGAAATAGACAAAATTTTGTGTGAAAAAATCCAATCAAATGATACCACAATGTTTTCCACCATATGTGATGGTACACAGGATGTATCAGGACTTGAACAAAAAAAGAGAGAGAGAGAGAGATAGAGATAGAGTGTGTGTGCGCGTGCGTGCACGCTGTGAGGCTGAAAATTTTGAGCCTCAAAAGAGCTTTCTGGATTTTGACGTCGTCGGGTGAGGCACGAGACGAACAAAGACACTATTTACTTACTGTAAATGGGCGCCACCGGTGTTTCCCATACACCGCACTTTAAGACACAGGAATCTCAGATATGCTGTGGGTTCTGTGTGTCTGTCTCACCCATGCATAAACACTTTCCAATACTACACATTGCACTTTGAAATAAAATGGAGTAAAAGCTGGGTTCTGACGGTACAAAGACACGTAGATTTACACTGGAGAGATTGGTTTTATTGTGCTTTAGTTACACGATCATGCCAGAATGACATTATATGGTTAAGCTCGGACGTGACTAGCCAGTTCTGGTGGGTGATTCCCCCAGCATGTAACTCAACTTTCACAGTCCAAGATGAATGATCTTCTCGTGGTGCCGGAAGACACAGTCTCCACAAGGAAAGAGGTCTACAGCCGCTAGGGTGGACTGTAGGGTTTTCCTGGAGACAGGACACAGGGAATGAAAAAGATGAATTTACCACGGGCATTTATTCTCTCGCTAATGCTTGTTCGTCAGGACTCGTCCCCAAACCACGTGTTGTGTGGCGACGGTCAAACACATAACAGGCTAGGATAAATAATATCGCCGTACAAATTATACAAAATAACACTTAATGAACGTGATGCACAACATGAACAGACAGAATAAGCATGCAGATGCGTGAAACCAATCTTAGATGATGCGGACACCACTGGATGAAGTTTATAGCAGATCACGTGTGCAGATGAAAACGCAATATTTTTCTGCCAAAATTGGTAAAGTCCTGTTGGACAAAGTTACTGTGGCGTTCAGAAAATTATTCTCTGTGCAGTTTGAGCATACAAAAGTTTCAAGCGCCCCCTGATGGCTGGAATATCCAACATATGCAAAAGACCGCGTGGTCAAACACAAAAGCATCACACATGGAAAAATTACAAGAACCCTTAAATGAAACAATACATATTACCCTGAAAAAATTATGGCGCACATGAAATTACAAGACAGAACACTTTAAGTGCAAGGATGGCACAGGTACGGACTGAGCGTCTGGTGCTTGCATGGTGGCAATTGATGTGGCCGTAAAATAATTAAACATGACAAAACCCTAAAAATATGCACATACAATATTACCCTGAATATTGCTCATAGCAATTAAACAGAAATTACAATAGTAAAGCCCTTAGCCTGGGCAGATGTCGCCTGATTTACAAAGTGCGCTGGCCGCGTGTCCTCTCCGCCAGTCTCTCTCCTCATCTCAGTTAAAATTCAAAAAGCGACAAGGGCGCAAAATAATTAGGTAAGCAGAAGCATAATGCTGGGGATGTCTGGCAAAAACGTATGCAAAGCAAAGGTTAACCGATATATTACATGAAACTATGGAAATCTAACTCAGTGTAAAAATATGAAGAGCGTACGTGACAGTGTCTTACCTTGCCAGCACTCCTAGAACGACTGCCCAAAGGCAGGGGTCGTGCGAACCTTCCATGGCTGCATACGGGGTTCACACAAGCAGAAGTAATATACATGCCGAGCAAAAAATGATAATACGTGAAAATAAATGACACATAAATTATTTTAATACATAATCATTAAAATAATTTTAAATCATAAACATTGTTATTAAAGAAATGTGTTTTGAAGGCATTCACTCCTGAATATCAGTTTCCACCTCTTCAGCGCAGTGCGCACTTTAAATTTCAAAAGCCAAGATGGCACAATATTATAAAAAGACATGTTTACACTTTATGACACATGTCACCCTGAAAAAGAAAATACATTGTACATTTGCAACAAATTTGGACCCTTGAAACAAAAATATAAAACACTGAAATAATTCCCCGTTGGGAAATTCTGTGGCCGTGGCGGGCTGTGCGCACGTGCTACCCACATGTGAGGGCGGCGAGTGCTGTCATGGCCTAACTGTCGCAGACTCTTAGCCAGCATCAGTTTTTATCAGGCATCCTCAATAACTGATGTAGCAATCTCGTGCCTCATACAGGACATTTTCTTGAGACTACAGTTGCCTCTTGTTTGCCTTCGTGGGCAGACATATGATAGGGCTCGAAATATGAGTGGTTTCAAGAAAGGTGCTCAAGCACTTATCTCGGAGAAGTAACCGTTGTCACCATTTGTGCATTGTGGTGCACACTGTGTTAATTTGGTTATGATGTATGGCTGTGAAGCATCAGAAACAGTGAAACGTTCATTGGATTGGGGTCATGAAGTTGGTAAGTTATTCAGTAAATCAATAAAAGTGAAATCAACATTTACCCACATTTACCCGTAAATAACATTGGAGTTAAAATAAAACCTTTCTGCCCTACTCGCTAGATCCACAGCAAGTCATAGATAGATGAGATAGTTAGCAAATATGATCTGCTGCTGAAGAATTCAGATGAATTATCTGCTCAAAAATTGGAAAGGGCAAGTGGACTTTTATATACATTTCAAGATGGGACTGTCAGGGATGTTGGTAGTGAACATGGTGCAGAAGTTGGCACGACTAGTGAGACAATGATGGCTGCCAGCTAGAAGTGATCTGAGTACAAGTAGCAAGTAATAACAGCCTTTAGCAATAACTACATGTAAAATAGTGACATGCAAGTGCATGTAATGTCTATAAAACAAATACTACATGGTGCAGAAACCTGGGACTCATTTGTAAACATTACAGACGTAAATAATGGAGGAAAACTTTGTTAGCCTGAAACCTCCAAAGCACTTATCTTTATCGAAAATGAAATCCCAGTGGAGAATAAAACTCAGGCAGTTCAGGTCGCTGCATTTACGACCGCAATAGGACCCGATGTGGTCAACCTTTTCAACACATTTTCACTCTCAGAGGCAGAAAGCAAAAACCTTAGTGTGATCAAAGCAAGAGGGCAACAATATGCATCGCACCAGTTCCAGAAGTTCAGAGAGGAACGGAATTTCCAGCACAGAATATTGAGTCCTCACTTTCTCCGGTCAAACAGTCTCGCGGAACGATGCATACAAGAAGCAAAAAATTTCCTTGCGAAGTGTAAGGAAGACCAGTCAGACATTTGGGTACCATTGTTACACCATAGAAACATGCCCAGAGGCAATTTAGGTTCCCCAGTGCAACGACTGATATGTAGGAGATCGAAAACCACCCTGCCGTCTAGTGCAAAGCTACTACAGCCTGCATTGATTAAAAGGGTTTTGCTCACCTTGAGTTGCTAAACAAAACCTTTCAAGGTAAACAAAAAACTGTAGGAGGATTAATGAAGTCCATTGAAATCATGTTGAATGATCTTCCAGGAAATGTGATCAAACAATTACTTCCAGAACTTGTTTACACGTTCTAAAAAAAAGGATTGAACAACTGCAACCTCTCTCATGTCGAAGGCCAGTAAAGTCACCTGCACAATTCATAGGACCTGCATCACATCATGTACCTTCGTCTGAGGAAGACCACTTCAGGACAGAGTACTTTCAAGTTATAGATACTGCAGTCTGTCAGCTAAAAAATTGGTTCTATCAACCTGGCATTAAAATATCACCTTAAACTTGAACAAGTATTACTGACTGCAGAAAACTGTTCTGATTTGAGTGAATACTCAGAAATACACACATCGTCATTGCAAGTGGAACTAAAGATACTTTTGAAACAACAGTGTTTCTTGTGTGGAAGATGCTGTAGAGTGTTTTAAACAAATGACATCAGAAGTATGACTTGTTTTCAAATGTGGGTCATCTTGTTAGATTGCTCCTGGTTTTAACCAGCTCATCATGTGAGGCAGAGAGAAGTTTCAGCTCTCTCAGATGGATGAAGACATACTTGCGTTACACAATGACTCAAAAAAGACTGAACCATGTAACCCTTTGTAATGTTCACAATGATATCTTGAACTCGGTTGATGTTAGAAGAGTTGCTGCAATATTTGTCTCCAGATCTGAATCAAGAAAAAATACTTTTGAACCAATATTATCTTAATGTTAATTTTTGTACCTTTTTTTTTTTTTTTGTTTCTATGTGATATCATAAGTTATTGATGAATTGTTTGTTAATTTATGAGTTTTTAGTACAATAATATTTACTTGCTGTATTATGATCAAATTTTACATGCATTATTATCAAACTATGACTGATTCTATTATAACATAGTAAAAAGTAGTAATTGGCTTTCTAAAAAGTCTGTCCCCCCCCCCCCCCCTCAAAATAATGGAAAGCTAATGATGCCCATGGTTGCTGGTCACATCAGTCACCTTCCCAGTATGTACTGAACCATGCCTGAGGAAGAATGTGCATGCACATATGAGAGACTTCATGCTTTGTATTAACTGATAGGCCTTACAGTACTTCTGTCATTAACTGTAATATACTGTGTAATTTTAAATTTTCACTCTCATTCCTCTCTCCCTTATGTAGTTGGCATAAGGGAGCTTAAATTTAAAATTTATGGACTTAGCGACCGACTCCACTATCTAGACTGTGTTTGCACACTATGCCACTTCAACTTTGCATGTTCTTCATGCACATAGCACACACGATAATTTCTGCATCAAGTGTTTATTTTTGTTTTAAATTGGTGTAACATGTGTTTCAAGGGCTTAATGGTTAAACATTTACTCATAGTCTGATGTAGTAGATAAACACCACATGTTACATGTATATGCATCAGCTCATTGAATAAATCAATAAGTACAGTGAAACTATGTGTCGCTTACAGTCATTTACACGTGCTTGGCAATGCCATTGTTTAGGCATGAGGTTATAGACAAACTCTCGGAGTAGTAGGATATAGCCAATTCTGGCATAACGGATTCCAGAGTAGGATGGCAGGATTGAGGAGCCGCAATGTTGTTATGTCACTGGTCCACCATTTTTTCCTTTTTTTTCCCTCAAAATGTCTCTTTTTCCCTAAAAATAAAAAGAAGCACTCAAAAATGATAGAAGCCCCCCATGTGTAGAAAGATGTCCTTGAAATCCAATTTCACCACCACCACCACCACTCCCACCACCATTATCACTACCACTACCACCAAAAGATTGCAAATTGTAATATACTTATCATCAAGTAAGATGTTACTCTACCCATACGAATTCATGCTGAAAGTAATGAAGATATTTCCTAATTTGCCAGAATACAATTAAAATTTAAAAAGGAACAGATATTAAAATAAACATAATTTAAGAAGTATTATAAAAAGTACTGTTGTACTTTATGCACATTTATATATAATTAATTTAAAAAAGTACTTTTAAAATTGTACAACATAAATTTTTTAATAACAAATATATATTTAATAAATTATGCATGTAGTCAAAGTCCCACATCATGCTTGTAGGTATACTGCCGATTCAAAACATTTTTAACAGGGTGGAAAATTACAGGTTTTTTATGCCTATAAATATAAGGACCGCTATCTCGCTTGGCCTCCAGCATGATACCTTTTATATATTTTTTCTCGAGTTTTTGTTTTCAAGGTCATGGGGTCAAGGTCGATGTAGTCTGCATCTAATATGGTAGTGGTAGTCTGTAATGAATTAAGCTTGTTGACTTCTATGTATTTTTCTCAAGTTTTTATTTTCAAGACCATTAAAGGTCATGAGGTAAAAATTGAGGTAGTCTGCATCTAATATGGCAGTGGAAGTCTGTAACGTATTATGCTTGCTAACTTTTATGTATTTTTTCTCAAGTTTTTGTTTTCAAGGTCATGAAGTCAAGGTCGAGGTAGTCTGCATCTAATATGGAGGTGGTAGTCTGTAATGTATTATGCTTGCTGACATTTATGTTTTTTTCTCGAGTTTTAGTTTTCAAGGTCATGAGGTCAAGGTTATGGTCTTTAGCTTCCAATATGGTGGATGGGTGATGTCTACCAAGATGGTTGTTACCTACTGAGATGGTGGTCGTCTACCAAGATAATTGTCACCTACCAAGATGGTGGTTGCCTACCAAGATTATGGTCACCTACCATGATAGTTGTCACCTACCAAAATGGTGGCCTCCAGTAATGTATAAAAATGATTAATGACAACATCAAAATGGCAGAATGAGTATTGGTGAGGGAAGTGGGGGTGAGGCTATAAGTAGTCTGCTGGGTGTGGTGCTGGGGGGACATTTGGAAATGTAGGTTTTTTAAAAAACATTTTATAAGTTTAAAATATTTTTTTAATAATTTTTAATAATGTGTAATAATTTTAATAACTTATAATAATTTTTAGAGATAAATTTTTAATAATATTTTTTTTTTTTATTATTTGTGAATTTTTTTGGATTTTTACATTTTCAAGGTCAAAAGTCATCTGCATAAAACATGAATGCAAGATGGCTGATACTTAGGTCTGACTCGGATCCTGGCTCCCTCGTACCAATTTGGCATAGGGTATGCCTATAAAACCAATATGGCCACCACTGCTCTGTAGGTTCTAAGAAAGCACCTCAAATGAAGTAAATTGGGTGAAATTGGATTTCAAGGGCTTCTTTCTGCACATGGGGGGCTTCTACTATTTTTTGGGCTTCTTTGTTTAGGGAAAAAGGGGACATTTTGAGGGGAAATAGGGAAATTTTGAGGGAATAAAAGGGAGAAAATGGCAGACGGGTGATGTAACAACATAGCGGCCTGCCATCCTACTCTGGAATCCGTTATGCCAGAATCTGCTATATCCACCTACTTCTCTGCTTATAACAAAATATTGCAGCGATTAGTTAGGTCTTGAGTCTTCATGCACACCATTTTGTGCACTCAACATACACATTGCCACCAAGAGAAATCACTACAACGAACATCAATACACGTGAGAAGTCGTGATCTCCTATCTCAGCCAGATTTATGCTGAGTGACACTCTCATCCCAACACCTACGTTGAGTTCATTCCACTTGGAGTATCCCAATTGTTCTGTGGCCTGCCTTGATGGCCAATAGACCTAGCATGCGGCGACATGTTACACATAATTTTAGTGAATGTATTTATTATATTTCATTAATTTGACAATAACAATTTCGAGATAGTTATATACTTAAAGTACTGTGTTACACATTACATGTAACTTCACTTGCTAGTAGCTTCCGTTGCTCATCTCTCTGATGGTACAACACAGCTTGCACTAATTGCCATATGAGACTTCAAAACATTTCACACAGAAGTTTCTTCGCAGCCCCAGTTATGCTGAGGGGGAGGTAGGATGATGACCAGAGAATTCACGCAACAAATATTACAACACATTCAATTTCTCCAGAATTTGAGTGGTAAAAGTCCTGATAGCCTTATTGGGGCACATCTCAATTTTTATGTGGTAGTTCATTTGTAACTCTGATGAGGCCTTTGAAATACTGAACTTCACACGCCCAAGGGGCAGTACAAGGGAAAGGTTGTGGAGCGGCTACAGGTTCTAGTATAAATAAATAAATACTAAGCTAGTAAAGTCAAAGGTAAACATACTACTGTACCAGGCATAGCGTGGTGACAATGACACTTTGCACTATATTTGCCCACACAATCTCATATGTGGCATAATAGGTAGCCAACATAACACTGATATCAACCTCACACTATGTGCAGTAGGTATAATCACTCTATAAATTCAACATATTCTTTTGTATGCGGGGGCCACATTGGTATAGTGGTAAGACTACTTGCCTCCCACCAAGGGAAACCGGGTTCGATTCCTGGTCGGGTCACCCCCAGATTTTTGCATGTGTGAATTATGCTGAACGATGCTGATTATTGGTGGGTTTTCTAGAGGATATCCCATTTCCCCCACCCCTGCTTTCCAGCACTGCCACATTCTCACCTCGTTTTACCCTCATTGGCTCTCAAGACCACACTGTTAAGGGCCACCCAAATCTCTCCCTTCCACTCCATTCTTTTGAATGAGTTGATAAGTATTTTTACATCTTTTTATTTTCTAAGGCTGGTATTCCAACAGAATATTTTTGAAGAACTAATAACACCTCAAAACAGCACAACATTTTATTTGACCATGCCTTCTATGGTTTGGTTGTTTATGAGTTACAGGACAGTAACTTGAATTGTATATGGCTAGGCCCATTGCACTGTTAATGTCCAACAAGTATTGTTGATACTAATAGCTAATGCCAATTTAGTGCATCATCCAGTGATGTGGCAGGAGAATGTGGACATTTTCAGCACCTCTTGTAGCATAAGGCATCTGTGCATGCACATTTGGAGGGATGTAGCTACAAGAAAGGAGGTTTATCATTTAGTGATATCACCAGTACTAGCATAAACTTTGAAAGTCTCTAACATGGGAGCAAGCTACCATAGGACATAAGCTCATATAGACATTTTGTGTTTTGATGTGTACTATCCACACTTCAGTGTGTGTTTTTGTGCTTACATTCACACATGACTCTTTAAGATGCTGGGAGATGGATGTCTATATGTAGGCTGTTTGTCAGTTGTTTGTTAGCTTTGGGAAACAGATACTGTAGTACCAAGTTTTAAAAATAAGTTGAAAGGCAACCTGTTCATACTAGCAGCAAACAAAATCTTGTTCTACCCATATTTATGATATGAGTATGGTAACGTATAATATCTTACAACCTACACCATTAATTAACTGTAGACCTACTAATAGTTACTTATTTGATGAAATCTTACTGCCTAAACAGCTGTATTCATAGTGAAATTACCAAGCTACAAGTGAAGTGTTTATTAGTATAAAATATTTATAATCAACATCTTGGTCACTTTTACTTGTAAATGTTTTGGGTAATTTTACAATAATTGCTTCAACATGGGTCTGAGAGTAAAATACACAGTGCATTACGTAGAGGTTTGCAGTATCACAGTAATATTCACAGCATGGGGAGCTCTAAGTGTGCAAATAAGTGTGTAGATATAGTAATTGTGCATGCAGGGTTGGATAATAGTAAGCATATATTTCATATTGTCCAACTTGTTTGATTCATGCACTGCACCTTGTTTTATGCAACTTGCCAAAATAACCACCACTAACTTATGAGGCTGCTATTCGACAAATTGCAAATTTTTTTGAGATTTAAGATTTCTAGGTACCTACAAGATGTTGAACACAAATATGAGGTGATCATTATATTTGGGTGTTGAAGTTCCACATTTATTACTTACAGTTACAGCTTTCACAGCCTAAACATTAGTATGCACCTTCCCATTCCCTAACAGTGATTATGCAGAACTGACTGTAACTGCTTTCTTTTTTTTTTTCCTGTAATGTAGTGACTTTAGAATAACTTATGTTCCACCTACATCCTCTTAACCCATGATGGACCCCCACTTTGCTAGCCTTTGATAGACTGGAAATTCTCCTTCTGCATCCCCCTTACCAATTAATAAATTATTTTTATAATTGTTTAAAGTAAGTGCACAAGAAAGGCCATATAACTACAGGCACAAGTACAGGATAGCACATGAGATGTTCAAGAGCACAACACTGAGATAAGAATTTTGAGACATATCTACAGTTTTGCACTTTCAGAGGCTGCAGCCTGTAGCCTACTCCATTATTGTGTTTAACCCTTGTTGGCATGCCATGACAGTGTAGTCACGCTGCTGTCATGCATTTAACTGTGAGGAACTGGATTGTACTTCTTCTTGACCGGTTTTTAACACTGTAGACAACTCTTCCCCAAATATGCCATCTGCTGGAAAGTGCAATGATCTCATCCCGAAAGTTGATACTCATCTACTCGACGTTCGTTTAAGTGCGAAAATTGCAGCCTGCAATGCTGCTACTAGAAGGTACAAAGATGACTAAAACTGGCTTCTGCCACGCCCTACAGATCTTATATGCCTACATCTGATATGGCTTCCTGAAAATGATAAGGGATAAGAACTGCCCATATTATCTGTGAATAAAATTCCTCTCTCCTGAGACAAAGAATTTATGGAGTTTTATTCCTGTAATACATGATTCAATTTTGCATGATGTTCTGCATAACTAAAGAAGTGTCGTCAAAAAATTATGCCTCAAATTTCATGAGAACTAAAAAGAAAGAAGAAACTTCATCCGCATATATGGGGAGCTTAGTTGAATTTTTTACTTACAGAATATATACAACTTTCCTCTCTGACATGATTTTCAGCAGAAATAACTAGGATTTTTTAAATCCTAGAATCAAACTTCGGAGAACACAAAACGACGAGATGGCGCCCAGTAACCCAAATGACGAGAGAGAGTTTAGATTAATCACGAGGAAGTGTGCAAGTAATTTCGGGCGGGGTTATGACAACAGATTTACTGGAACGATGTATAATTTTGATTCACTTTTGTAACATACTATAATAACATATTTAATTGGTTAAAATGTTTTAAAATGAAGTTATAGAACTCACAAAAATCGGGATCGCTGCCTACAATTTTGTTGCTAATTCCCATAATTTAAAATGCTTCTTATTTAACTCGCATCTGCGTTTGTCCATACCAAGATAGCATCTATTCCTGCCAGCTACTCTATGTACTCTATGTCTTAATTCTTATTTTGTTTAAATAATTTTCGTGCGTATAAGTGTATGGCGATGCTTGCAAATAATTCTGTATTTCTATTTTTGTCAAATAGGAGCAGATTTATTTTCAATCTGAAGCTTTTGTTTGTTTAATAACTATTGCCACAAATCAAGACCAACAACTGGCCAAGATCGTTTTTGTGTTGACCAAAACGTTAACAGTTTGGTTGCTAAACGAGACTGCAACAGAGCGGGGATTTAAAAAAAAAAAGCATATAGCAGGGATAAAGAGAAATAAGCATATAAACTCACTGGACTTGATTAATAATGGCTATTTGATGTGAATGAAAATGGAAAACAATTATATTTTCTAGTTGTAGCTTTGTTTTCTGTTAAATTACACTAGTAGGATCAAGGAATGACTCGTTATTGACCGCTAATCTAGGAGGGGGCGGTAGACGGAGGAGCTAGAGACCTGATATGCTCGAGAATGTCTCCTCTCAAACTCATAGGAAAACGCTGATTCCGATGCCAAGCTTTAACTGTACATAACGACGTATACTTCTTCAAAGCTAATGCTGAATTCGAACTGGTCATTTTTTTTGCAACATTTTCTGTAGGTATAAAGCTCGGTATGGTAACCTACTGTTGACAGTCATTTTTGTTTGTAACACCCATAAAACACATGGGAATATCAATAACTAAAATATTGATGACATGTAGGTAGTGGTTCTTACATCTGGCATAGCAAATTATTTCTTACGATTAGAAGAATTTATTATAATCGCTAAAAACAAATATTTTTTTTCTAAATAAATCGTAGACAATACCTGTGTATTTTGAGATTTAAACCAATGCGGCAATATTGTGGCGATACGTATAGGTATTTGAAAATTTTGGCACATTTCGTTAAACTGCAGAATAAGAATTATCAAAAATAAATTACAAAAATCGTCTTTAGTTTACATACAAAATCGCATCATGCAACTATTTCGCTTACAATGCCAGCTAGTTTTGAACAACTTTCAGTAAAGCACGAGTAATCTCCGATACTCTCAGTAATAAACGAAAGCTCACTCGGTAGTTAGCTAGAGAGAAAATGTTCTGCACACTTAGCTTTAAGTAATTTTTCTCGTAGGTAGTGTGCAAAAGACGAAACAATATCATGTCAGAAATCTGAAATAATATTAGATAAATTATTCTCCACAAATAACTTATTTGTTGAACTTGTAAAGTTTATTACAAGTGTTTCAAAGAGACAGGAAAAATATTTCACATTTGACAAAATATATTTGCTAAAATACAGAAAAGAACTATGGGAATCTACATATTTCCATTTTTATGAAATTATATAAATTGCAGCATCTATCAGATAAATTGTCTCTCTTGATAACTACACTTTACAACTGTTAAAAATAGCATTCTTTCCTTAAATTTTATGTGCTTTTCTACATTCCATGACCTACTAGATCTAAACCACCAACTGCAAAATAATTAGAGCCATTAACAAGGACCTATTTCAGGCCAACCATGCAACATGAACTTTGTTTATTTTCATAATATAGGCTACCGAAGTTTTATAGTCTATACAGCCTAACGTTTGAAATCAAATCAGTTTTTAAGAAGATGTAGGCTAATAGCCTCATTCGAGCGTACCCCATTATCAATTCTGTTGCAAAGAATGTTTTGTTTTTAATTTGCAAAAGTAATATTTTCGTCTCTGTGGCATGAATTCGTTAGCTACATACTTATGTTAGGTTGATTAAAAAAATACGAAGGTACCCGAAGGTATTGATATATTGGGAACAATAAGAAACAACTGTAATGTATCGAAGTTTGTAAAGTACCGACTTGCTGTTGGTAGAGAAAATGTTGACACTTAGTTTAGGGTTAGAGTTTTCGTAACGAAGCACTCAACATTTTACTACACGCATATTTTCATACGTACAAATGTTCATACAGTTTACATAATACATGTCTATTCGTTGCACAGCAAACAAACTTAAAAACTTTGTAACGGTTTCTAAAGCACAAAAGGAATAACGAATTGTAACGATCAAGCAAGTTCAAAAAACAGGAATGACACCAAAAACAGATAAAATACAACACCATGCTCCATAAACCGATATTGCTTGCTTAAACTCCTACCATAATATTTTCTCGATAACATTAGGCCCTATAGGCTGTTCACGGTAAAGTGAGCACTTTTTAAGGCTCTTATAAATTCTTCTTTTCATCTAGTTTCCATCTTCCTGCTGCTTTTTAATATAAGCAATGCAAGGTGACCAATAAACACACTGCATACTTTTCACCACCCTCAAAATTTAATGCCTGAGGCTGCAATAAGATATATTTATTAGTGGTTAATGCCTGTTGAGAGGGCATTAAAAAGTGCTCACTTTATCGTGAACAACCGATACTTCATAGACGAGCTAGTGATATTATTGTAACAATAAAGAGGAATATTTTGCAATAAAATATAATTTAATTTATCAATTATGTCAGTGTGTGTTACTGCAAGTTTTCTTCCATATTTTCTGAAGGGCTACTGAAGTTATACTTTCGGACTACTCAGTAGTATCCTGCGCATGTTAAAAATATTACTCTATAAAATAACAACGGGACAGCACACCTTATCTATGAGACTTCCAGGCAATCAAACATGAAATATTTTTATACGTGACAGTGACATGTTTGCAACAATGCTACCTTTAGACATGAATATGTTTGTGAGAAATGATTACTTTATGAATTAAGTAACAAAATTCAATTTATCAATCATTTACATAAGGAATATTTTTTTTTACTGCTCTTTGCCAACTCACCCTTTTATCTCTCAGTTTTGGACATATGCTTATGCGAAATAAATATTACAATTTATAGGCATAATTTGTGCGAAAGTTTCATTTAACAAAAATAAGTCAATTTAATATTAAGGTGGCCATAAAATAATTTGGTTATACTTACCACAGTCAATAAGTTCGTTGACTGACGCCCCGAGTGTAAGCAACCACGCACCACCACGTCCACGGTCTTACTGTGTATTATATATTTAGGAAATAACCAAACATGAAATACATGATAATTTTCAAAGGTTTGCTCTAAAAGTGTGAATATACAACGGACTGTACTCTACAGACAACAATTAGTGCTCAACAAGAACACTGTAGGCTTTATGTAGGCTAGTGATCATCCTATTTATTCGACCGTTCGGTTCCGCATCTGTGGCTACTCGCCGTGTGTTTGTATTTGGTTCGGGGCACGACTTCATCACAAGGAGCTGGTCTGTTCTCTGAGGCCGAAAGAATTTGCTGACTATGCTAGTCATTCACCTCGAATAGTCAGCCATATACTATCGGGCCGGAGTATTCTCTTGTCGTCAGGCCAACACAACGTCGCGTCGTCGAGAAGTCGGATCATGAGCCGAATTTTCTCCCGTCGCAGGTAATGGTGTTCGGAGATACTATATTCAGAATTTTTTCCCTATCGAACACTAAAATTGCAGACATTTCGTAGCAGTATAGTAAAATTATGAGAAATGCCTTTAAAAATATTTACGAGTACCAGTAATCTATGCAAACGTTTTGTGTGTGGAGTAGTTTTAAATTCACATGAATTCTTTAATTAATTTTAGTGCTTATAAATATGCTCGAATACAACAAGAGACTGAATAAACATTCAGAAAACTGATGTCATGTGTTAACTATGCTTGAAAAGAATTATGCGTTGAACATAAAAGAGTTTCGTGCAGTTTATATCTGCCCTTCACAATAAGTAGCATATTATGTTCGTTTACTATAAACTTTACAAAGCTGCCGGTTAGAAGCATGTGAACAAACATGTACTCTTTAGCTCCATGCAACACAATAAACATACAGTAACAGTTGCTCCAAATTATGTTCATGTTTTAATAAACTTAATTTACGAGTATATAGGCACAACAATTTTTAACGCCTCAAGGTTAAATTTGGCCCTCCCAAAACAGCGCCATCCCTAGTGAAAATGAGGCCAGGTGCAAGAACTTATGCGAGGCCGTTCCCTTCCAAACTAGTTAATCCCCTCTTACCAAAACACAATCACCATTCGAAAAATGCGACCTGCTCTCGAGCGCCTGCACCTCGTACCAAACATTTTATTTGTATAGGCCGTTCATGGTAAAGCGGGCACTGTTGAGGCCTTTGTTACTTTTTCCTTTCAGCCATTATTTTTTTACACTTTAACCACCTTTTTAAAATAAATATTGCCTAGTAAGTAATAAACACAGTTTATGTGTTCCACCACAATTGGAATCTAACAATATATTTATTGACTACTATCCCAAATGAGGGGGCTTTCAGAAGGGCTCACTTTACCATGAATTACCTATAAGATATTTTGTATGAAATAAATGAACATGTTTAAGTATATAAATCTTATCAAGAGATATATAACTCACAACCAAACGAATGCTAAATAATTAAATATTTATAAATAAATGAAAAGAATTTCGCCCCCTTCCCCGGGTTCGGGTGCGAGGACCCTATGCGACCAGAAGCTGAATTCCTTATAAATTGTGTTTGTAACAGTAGGGTATTATAATGTGTGATGCAAGCCAGTGGATTAAACTACAGGAGCGACTTTGTACTTTTCTCTTTTCCTTTAACTAAACTGCCCAGAAAAGCCCTAAAAATGATAGTTTTTTAAACAATTTTCACGTGTATTTTTAATCTACAAATATATTTCATAGGATAGGAGTAAACTGTGATTTCTGTGTTTTTTTCCTGGAAAATAGTTGTATCCCTAGAACTTGTATTCACTGATACACATACGTACACATAAACACTGATTTGACAGACAATATTTTACTAGAAAGTTCCCATTGCAGCGAGGTATTCAGCGCCGGTGAAGACAAAGTGACATGAAAATGGAGCAGCGGCAGAAAGCAAAGTAGAGGGAAACTGGAGTGCCCGTATAAAACCAGCTGTACAGTGGTAACTTTCGCACCATTTCCCCAAGCACGAAAATATGCTGGGACACCACCGGGAATCGAACCCGGCTCGCCTCGGTGTGAGGCTCGAGCAAGAGCACGGAAAATTAGTTTTGCAGTTTATGATTGATCTTGCAACTGTTAAGACTAGCCAATCAGAATTGCCGGATACCAAAGCAGCCGACGTAACCTAGATAAATAGACAAGAGGAAAGATTATTTACATAGAGTTCCGAGGCAGCCAGTGAGGAGAGAAGATCTGCAGTGAACATCAGTTTACTGCTGCGAGTAGTTCTTCTTGGAACTACTCGATTTCAGTGAAAGCTCGTGCGGCTAGTTCTTCTTAGAACTACCACGCAATTTGAAGTTAAGTTCCCTTATTTTCGTTAGGTTTTTAAATACAAAAAATAAAGTTTTATTAGTATTAGGAAAAACAGAGTGCCAGTCGCCCCCTACCTCCCTGGCCTTATCTCCGGTATCGGGGAGGGGTTGGGAGGGAGGGGCTTGGACAGTGCACACCAGCCAACACAAAGAGGCATACTGTAGGCACACTTACCAGTCTGTGACCTGTGAAAATGGCTTGTAACGATGTTGCCATGGATATGCAAATCCCAGCTAACCTAATTGCGAATGATGTCGCATTGCAAAATTAGAGCAAGCGAGTAAAACGTACACACGACGTACAGCCCCATCAGGGCACACAATCACCCCCTCAGGGGTAGCAGCAGCTCTCAGTGGGCCAAACTGCCTCACTATCAAGCCAGCAGCAGCCAAATAAGCTGCAAATAAAGCCGTTTTCTGTGTACCTAACAAGTACACATAAATACCCTACCCTCAAGCGAAAACTCAATGAATCGATGTCGCTTTCATGGAGTGCTGTCTGTGTCGGGGCAGACACACTGCGCATTCATACAAGTTCAATGGCAGATTTGCTACAGCTGTCCGTATCATCAAGGAAATGGGGTACCAACACAGCCTGCTCCAACAGGCCGATCAAATACTTGTGGATCTTGTATTCTGCCGGGTTCAAGCAGATACGGAAATTGAATTCCTGCACGAAGAATTCCAGCGCCTCGGAATGCCAGTCCAGAGAGCCTGGTACATCCACGATCGTAACAGGCATCCAATAAACAAATTGGCGATCGAACTGCCTCATGGCATTAATACAGCATCATATCTCACCCTCACATGTTTTGCAGGCTTTCAGATCCGAGTGGAAGAGTTCCACAATCCCACCGGACCCGCACAATATTCCTGCTGCCAGTGGTTCAATCATGTGGCAGCAGGATGTAATGCCCCACCAAGATGCATGTACTGCAGTGGCCCGCACCGCACAAAAGACTGCCAAATTGTCGAGGACACAACACAAGTAAAATGTGTGAACTGCGGCCTAAATCACTGTGCAAACTATCGAGGTTGCCAAACCTACAAAACTGCGAAATGGAGCCGCCTTGCGCCTGAAACAAGGCAAGCTCGGCAGCAGCAGTCATGAGCAGCAATTTCTCGAGAATAACCATGCAGCAGCCTGGCAACAGCCTTTCACACCCTGGCAGCAACCAGCCCAGGGCCAGGCACCACCAGTGCCACAGCAAACACATGTCCAATCGCAATGAAATATGCTTATGCCTTCGTGGGCACAACACCAGCAGCCAGCACCTGTACCTGTGTATAACACGTACGCCTGGCTGCAAGACGGGATTGTTTTCCCGGCCCTGGCGAACCAACCCATTCCCCACAACCCAAATGCGAGGTGGGGCAAGAAAACACAAGCAAAATTTGGGTATAAAGGTGTCTAAACATATTGGTGGGGGTCGGGATTAGACCGGCTCCCATTGTGTGATGTAGCACCATTGGTTTTCCCTGGCTTTTCTCATTGTGCATGCATGCCTTTCCTCTCTCTCTTCTCCTCCTTCCGCACAGTTGGTGCAATCTCTTGTTCCTGCTGCGAACTCGCCTGGGAGCATCAGGTCACGGCCCTGTAGCAGCTGGGCTGGTGTCATCCCCATGGCCTGGTTTACCAAGGTTCTGATTGTGAGGAGGGCAGCAGGGAGTTGTTTCGCCCACAAGGCGTGATTTTCACCCTCGCGCAGACGTAACTGGGTCTTCAATTCCTGATTGCGTCTTTCAGTCGGGTTCCCACATGGATGATAAACATATGTTGTTATGTGGGCACAGCCCATCACTCGCACATATTTCTCCGTGTACAGCTGGTAAAATGTGTGCCTTTGTCACTCAATACCATTAGTGGATATCCCCAACATGAGAAAAACTCATTCTCTTCCACTTTTCCTACAGTGTGTGCGCGGGCGCTGGACACAGGAAATGCTTCATCCCACCTGGAAAACAAGTCGGTTACCATGACAATGAAACGCTTGCCTTTCAAGGTGCGAGAAAACAGACCCATTAAATCCAAGGCTACTGTTTCGATCGGCTCTTTTGGAGTGCAGGGTTGCTGTTGCTGGGCACCATCCGTGCATCGGCTCTTGAATCTGTGGCAGGTTGTACATTCGCGTACAAAGGCGTGGACATGAACTGAAACTCCTGGCCAGTGAAAGTGTTTTAAAATATTCTGACAGGTTTTTTCAGCACCGGGATGTCCTGCAATGTTGTTGGAATGTGGGTATTGTAGTACGATGCTGTGGGTAGCAAGGGGCATGCACGTTCTCCAGATGTCAGTGTAGTTTGTTGGCATGTGACTCCAGGGTACCGTTCAACACGCGCCACCTGTCGTTGACTCGTTTCTCGCATTCCAAAGACCACTTACATGTGACGGGGCACTCAGCTTGTTTGATTAACAATTTTGTTTCCACTGTGATAAAGGAGGGTGCTTGTGGTATCACGATGACTTTTGCGCATTGCACCTATGACGTTGCCTGTGTTCGTGTGTCGGCGGGAGGAGGGGGTAAGACATTTTCCCACGCTTCCTCGTCCCGCGAAATTTCATCTCCTGGTGTTCGAGACAGGTGGTCGGCGAGTTGGTTTTTGACGCCTGCCACATGCTGTACTTCGAAGTCGTATACTTGCATCAAAAGAGCCCAGCATGCCAGTTTACTTCGTCTTTCCTTCATACTGTGTAACCACAGTAGGCAGTGGTTGTCGGTCCAGAGTGTGAAGTGTTTGTATTCCAACAGTACTCAGTACTTCTTCAAACTCCACACAATGGCCAGGCACTCATGTTCATTCACGTCGTACCACCGCTCTACTGGGCCGATCTTGGAGTTTCCGAAGTCGATAATTCACTGCTCATTGTTTTCTGACAGTTGGAAAATTACCACGCCGAGTCCTTTCTCACTTGTGTCCGTCTGGATATACAAGTGTCGGCTGGGGTCGTATCTCGACAGTGCTTGGCATTCGCGGAAACTCTGCTTCACCTCCTCGAAGCTTCGCTGCTGTGCTGGTTGCCATTTCAAACATACACTTGGTGACATTAACTCAGTCAGCAGAACACAGTGATGATTGAAAAGCATTCGATGTACTCTTTGAGCCAGTTAATTAATCCAAAGAATTTTCTATACTGTCTCCTTGCTGTGGGTACCAGATACTCTTCGATAAAGTTCAGCTGTAATGGCACTGGTTTTTTCCCTTGTTTGCTGATGAGGTGACCTAGGAATTGGATATTCTTCTTGCCAATATGACACTTCTTGTTTGCACATGCCAAGCACTCGTACACGAGTGATAGGTGGTGTAGATGTTCTGGCCATGATTCACACTAAACGATCACATCGTCGAGGTACGCCAATGCACAAGTGCCAATCAAACCATCCAGGACATGGACCATCATTTCCTGTAAAGTCGATGGGGCGCATTTCAGGCCGAACGACATGGCACAAAATTGAAAGCAGCATCCGTCAGGTGTGGTGAATGTCATTTTGTGTTGGTCTGTGTGTTTTACAGGGACTTGCTAATACCCACTTCGGAGATCAGTTGTTGTTAGTACTTTTTCTTTCCTCAGCATATTCAGAGTGTCTTGAATGTGGATATACGGTGGTGGGGCACTGCACGTAATTAGGTTTAGGCAGCGGAAATACACTCAAGAATGCCAGGTGCCATAGGTGATTGCTGAATTAAATGTGCTTTGTGATGGTTCGATACCCCCTTCAGCTAACATTTCGGCGATTTGCTCCAGAATTATTATCTGTTGATGCGGGTAGTAGCGACGTGGGCTGTCGTACAATGGTGTGTCGGTAGTTAACAGAATAGCATGTTCCGCAATGGTGGTTCGGCATAGAAGGTCGGCGACGGTAAATGCATCCTTGCATTCATTTAGCAGTCGTTGTACAAGCGTCATGGTCGAGGTCGTCCAGGGCGATAGCAGATGTGTCGTCTGTGTCACGAGGTTCCAGGTTGTAAACCATCCGACGTTCTTTGCATCCAAAATTTATCTGTCGAGTGGCAGGTTCGATGATTGCTCTTTGTTCCGCCAAACAGGGAATATCCAGGATGACATCTTCCCTGATGTCGTGGGTGACAAAGGCTGTTGTTGTTGTTGTAATGTCACATATTTTTACAGCCACTTTCACTTCACCAATGACCACGCCTGTGCAATGTTGCCAACCCTAGGGAATTCGGGTAAAGGCTGGGGAACCAGGGAATTACTTACAATTTCTATGGAAAACGAGATAGTGCGGGAAATATTAACTTTCTCGTTTACGTAGTTAGTTTTAAGTACACACACAAAATATAACTGTTAGTCATAGGTTTATTACTTTTGTTTTGTGAATTTGTTGGAGTTCCCTAGGAATCATCACTGTAGACATGGATTCCCTGATATTTGTGATTCTCTATGGAAGTCCCCTGCTTCTGTTGTTTGAGATGGGAGTCCCCTCTGTTAGTGATTTGGTTTGTATGCAGCTCATAATATAGGCATTAAAAAGAAAAACATTACATGGAAGATGTAAAATAATTGTTGAAATGTACAATCATACAAATGCAGGAGCATAAATGTTCGTGCTATAAATATTAGACAAAACGTAGTTATTCTACCTATATCTGATATTGACATATTTTAAGTTATTGCTGTTTTTCCACAGACTATGAAAAATGAGCAGCAATGAGACAACAGAACAACTTCCTACTCAACCCAAAAAAAGCCTATGGTCAGAAATATTGTATCTTGGGAGGATGACCCATCTTTCAAGGGCTGGTTAACAAGTAGAGCTAAGGGTCCAATGTTTTATCGGTGCAAAGTCCATCAGATAGATGTGAACGGTGGAAAATCAGAAATATAAAAACACTCGAAAACCAACAAACACAGAAAATCTGTAAAATATGACCAGTGTCAGGTGAAAATTGAAAAATTTCTGACCGCACCTAGTACTAGTCATGCTGATAAAGCAAAAAATGCTGAGTAACTAATGGCTGCATTCATAACAGTACACAATATTGAAAGTTAACAATTTTTCCATTCTGGTGGATGAAGTCTCTGACAGTGTTCGAAGGAATCATCTTTGTGTTGTTCGAATAGTAGACAGTGTCTTCAAAGTGCATGAAGATTTTTTCAGTTTTGCTGAGTTAGGCAGCGTCACAGCTGATGTACTCTTTGATGTTGTTCAGAAATATTTTCAGGAAGGTGGAATAGAATTACAAGATAATCTATTGGCAATGGCTGAGGATGGAGCAAATGTAATCATGTGTGCAAATAAATCCTTGTCTTCCGCCTTAAAGAAATGGTGCATGAGTTAATCCATCTTTGTGTTTCAAAGGCAAGACAAAAGTTACCAAGTTTCATTGAGCAGCTTACTCGTGACATATACAGTTACTTCAGTTGCAGTCCTAAAAGAATTTCAACATTACGTGAATTCCGAGAATTTTTTGGAACAGAACCACACATGATACTCCATCCTGTACAATCTAGGTGGCTGTCATTTCTCCCTGTCGTTAAGCGAATGCTAGAGCAATACCAAGCCCTAATCTTGTTTTTCTAGGATGGTTCTTTATTAGAAGGAATTCCAGCTGCTCAATACATTCTAACCACTCTTAGAGATCCTATGTACAAACTTTATCTTCGGTTTTAAGTGTTTGTTCTGCCATACTTCGAAGATTTGAACAGAGAAATGCAGTGTGAAAAACCTATTTTTCTTTGTTGTATGACGGAATTGCAGCAGCATTGTCAAGTGTTACAGCAAACAAGATTAGTTGGCTTGTACACCTGTTGAAGAAATTCATTACAGAAACCCTTCGAATTGTTTCCTTAAATGAAGTTTATCTAGGAGCCAAAGTGGTTGCAACAATTTCATCTGACCAAACTATAGGCAGTGCTGTAGATCTGCATTAGTTTAAAGTTAAATGTCTTCAATTTTTCGTAGGCCTAGAAGGAGCTCATCAGATATAACAAAGATTCCAATTCAAGCATATGAACCATTTAAAGAAATTAGAAATTCTAAATCCAGAAAAGGTTTACAGTTAGTCCATTAATACCATTGCTGAAGTTTTCCCTGAGAATGAGTACCTTGATGTGGATAATCAATGACGTCTACTGAGGCAAACAGACCTTGATTTTGAACCGAATGTTACTGTCGAGGATTTCAGGGCAAAATTCGATAAAATTAAAAGGGGTGATGAAAGTCTTGGTTTAAAAAATATGACATCATTTGTTAAAAAGCTCCTGGCTTTACCACACACGAGCGCCACTGTTGGGAGAGTCTTCTCAGCTTGCAAGCTAATACTTTTGGTTCGCAGAAATAAGCTCAGCACAGAGAGTATTAGTGGCTTGCTTCATGCAAAGAGGGATATAAAAATACATAATGAATTTCGAATTGGTAAAGAACACAAGGCCCTTTTTAATAAATCCATGAACGACTTTAAAGGCGACGGAGATAAGGGGCATAGCAGCAATGAAAACTAATAGTGTGGGCAAACTTGACGAGAAAGAAAAATTAACTGATTGTGAGTGCAAATTATACCTTACAAAATTTTTCGTTTCATACATATGCTTTCATAAATAATGTGTATAAACTCTCGTTTCCAGGAATTTTGAATGAATTATCATAGTACTAAGTTTTTTCAGTGTTTTATAGGCAAAAACCATACCTGAAACTGACTATGAAAATAAGCAATAAGGTGAATTGAATTGTTTTTGTAAAAATTATTTTACATCAAATCTGTAAGTGATCAATAATTTTTATATGTTATGTTTCATTTTACAAAGTACGAATTCCCCAGAAAGCTGTTTTCATTTTGCTTATTTGTACTTTTCAAAATCTAGGAATTTTTTTTCCCTCGATCTGGAGGAAAACATGTGTCACATCTAGGTATTTTTCATCTCCCTGACTTGGCAACATTGTAATTCAATTAACTCGGCTTAACTAGACGAAGGTAAAATTTTAACACTTCATTTACCGGCGTTTAAGGACGGAGCATTTCACCATGCCCATCTAGCGGATAATTAAACCTTTGTAGTAAATCTAAGTTTATGGCCCGACATTTGACGAAAATGGTGCATCTATAAGGCGGAGGCAAGGATTTTGCTCACTAACCTATGGAATCTGAGTTGTGTGGTCTTTGGAATCCTGGAAAAATAAACACGTAAATTATATAAAATTTTAAACAGTAATGGAAGCAGTGTGTAGACACTTTTATGTTGTAAAATATAACAGAAAACATAATACCAATGAATAGGAGGTCGCACAATTGAATAATAATTGCGGCTGATTTTAATTCAGCCAACATATAACATTTTTCATGTATTATATTTTCACTGTCATCGAGCATAAAATTGTTTGTTATTGCTGCTATGTAGATTAACTAGCAAATTACAGCAAAAAAGTATAGAATTAGACTTCATTGTCAAACACACTTTACTTGGCTCAAAGAGTAGATAAAATACAAATAACACTTTAATGTAGGCTAATCGTTTAAATAATATACAAATTATTCCTCATTAAATCAATATTAAAAATTTTTATGTCATTTTTAATTTGCATAGCCAATCTAACTTACATTTTTGTATATATTCATATAACAAATATCAATCAAAATTACATCACAGGGACTACAATTAACATAGTGATCGCAACAAAGGCATCTCTAGAATTTGTTTGTCATATCCTTCAAAGTATCGCAATATGATTCGACAGCCATATTTATTTCGTAAGCGGAGTTTAAGAAGTTAAACAGCCGAAAATAAGCGTTTAAATTTTATTCATAGTCGTTTTTAGTCCGGACCACACAGAAAGTAAGAGGACAGAGCGAACACTTCCATGTTGTAACGATCTTCGTATATCGAAGTCATTTTCAGGGGTGGTGGGTGGGTGGTAGGTGCCTGGATTGATACCACCAGCAGACACACATTAAAAAAATTATCACCTAGTTTAATAAAACAAAAATAATAGTTTTTAATGATTATTTTGTGATAAACATGCTTCACTGAAGTAGTTAATAACCATGTTGTGTTCAATTATTAATAAAATAGCTTATTTACAAGATAAATATATTTTTCTTTAGCCTTGTCGGTAAGCATTTACAATATGTTTACAGCTTGCATTGTTCTTGAGATGTTCTAGAACGAAGTTTTAAAATTGCTTAATTAGAACCTACTTGACTAACACAATTTATTTGCCGAATGCTGTTTTCGGCAATAATTAAATATGAACCTGTGCTGTTTGCGTTAGCTCTGACTGTAAAATATTTACGTTACCTTCAGTTGTGACCAACAGAATAGAATATATCTTGCACGATCTGTGCAAAAAACGGATTAAATATTTCTATTCGTTTTAGTAAGTAATCAAATCAGCACCTGAAAAATATGTAGGTTAAATCAGTATATTTGAGATACAAAACACTCATAGTTTTGACTCAAAACCGATCTGTTCCATAAAATCATTAATTACAATGGTAAAATGTCTATGTTGGTGTTGCCACAGGCACTTACTTCAAATAACGCGATTGTAAGCCCTATCTAGTGTCTCCTCTCTGTTCTGGACCAAACCCTGTCTACGCCAATGGGAAATTCTGTCTAGTTTAGAGTTTGGTACTTCCAGCCGCTAAGTAGCACTGCAAACAGCTTTTATCTCTATGTGCTCCTTGTGTTCCTATTCATGTGAGTCATCTATGTAATATTGTTTTTGGTTTTTGCAACGATTATTTGGATATTTTTATATCACATTTTATTTTAGTGTGCTAAGTGGTTGTATTTTTAGGAAAGAAATTATTTCAAAGTACAATCACTGTGGTTACCGCTAGACTGCATAAGCTTTGTTGTTATGTAACGTAAATATTGATTAAGATTTGTGTTTCGTTTTTTAAATCTTAATTTTTTTGTGTGTGACATTCAATATATAGCAACATTCGTTTGGAGGCTCGCTGCAAGAACGTGTTCTTAAGGAATTTCATATCCGCGAATGATATTGTTAGAAGATAATGGTGAACAAAACTTCGTGTTGTGTTCCTGGCTGTGGAAATGTTGCTTGGAAGTTCACTTCGCCAGTGTCTTTCTTCCGGTTTCCAAAATACAATGCACTGTAATGTAATTTGATGAATTTAGGCAGTGTCCGAATTGACAAATTTCGTTATTTTGTAAATTCGTAATTTGGTAGGTATTAGTTCGGACGTTGTTGACAGTCACTTGTTTGGCACTAGTGGCAACACATTATTACATTAACAGTGCAAAATATTTTTATCTAAATTTAATGCTTAAAAAAGATGTAATATTTCTGTAATCATCATGGGTATACTACGAATACATTAATAAATTAGAAAATAATAAATTATGCAATAACGACTTTTAATTTTTCTTTTAAAAGTATATATCTACAAAACATGCCTCGTGTATTTTATGTACAGTTATGTATTTTAAAAGTCATTTTATTTGCATATTGGCGCCTGTGTTTTTAAAGGAAAAATGAACATGGTGCTAATTTTGTAATTTTGTAATTTTGCTAACATCTGCTATGTACAAAATACGAAATACTTCACTAGTTTTGTATACAAAATCGGGTCACATGATCATTTTGTAAACGAAATCTGCCAATTCGGACACAGCCAGATCTGTTCCTCAAAAATGGTTCTTAGAAGAGAGGTAGCCTTAATGAAAGGGGTCTCAGCAAACCAAGTACCTCAGAAATTGTGTTTTTCAGGTCCTATTCAGTTATAAAAATTGGGTTATGCTTCAATACAGGTAGGATGTGCTCGGAACGTAATAAAATATTTTGCTTTTAGGCTTTCTAGAGAACTATAGAGGAGCTTGTTAGCAGAGAGAGGTAAAAAGTTAACATTCCTTAAGAACACAAGTGAAATGTAAAGTTGTTATTTGCACTAGTGGATTTTATTTCCTATATCTCAGGCAATTTTTATTAAATACGGAAATTATTGTTGTGTTCAGAAAGGATGAGATTATTCCATTAAAAAATTTGAAAGAAATCTAATATGGTGATGCAAAAGGCATGTATTGATTTAAAATGGAAATACCAAACAGTGACATTCTACTATATTAATATTTAAGTATTGTCTGCAAATATTATAGTTTTAACATAAGTGTTATGTAGACTTGTTAACCACTTTTCTCGTATTGTATTCCAGTTTAATAATGTTGCCCTGAAAGACAGCAGTACCCATAGTAAACTTTGGTTTTCTTTCCATTTAATGGTGTTTAGTGATCATATTGACACATTTTATGTAAATTTTACATGTTTTATTCCACAATTCCCCTGATCTTCATGATCCTGCACAAGTTGTTAGTAAAAATTGTAATAGGAGAAATAATTGCATGTCTTAACACCATAGATTATGCAAAAAAAAGTTTCTTATTGCTGTTATTTCTTCTGTACACAAGCTTTTTTTTTTTATTCCTGCATCATTTACTATATGGGTTTTTTTAATATTGTATGATTACAAACAGAATGGTGTAATAAATATACTCCAGATAACAGGAGCTGAGCTATATTTGTATCATCTGAGTGGTAGGCCTACAGTTATGAGCAGAACTGCTAGTAATAATAATAATGTAAGTTAACCTAGAAGAACATGTTTTATTTCAAACACTTCCTATTATACATAGTTTGCAAATTCTAATTGCTACTGGGTTCAGTGGCCTAGGATGGTTGTAATTTAGTTTATAATCAACAACTATTATATATATATACACACACACACAGGCTGTCTTCAGCTCTGTGATAAATGACGAGAGGATGTTCCTTTCACAATTTCAGTTGGAAAATGTCTGTCAATGAACGCCAGGAAACCTCTCCTAAGGGCAGGAAAAACCTTGTGAAGATGGGGTTGCAATTATGAACTTTATTTAATTACACTGAAACCATGTGATATTAAAGGATGAATTTATGTACACATGCCAAACAATCCAGGCACTGTAGCATGCAATTACCCACATTGACCTACCACATAACCTAAATAGTAAAATAGGGTTTGTCACCCCTTCAAATAGTGAAAAAAAGGGTCTTCATGCATTGTTACATAAATTAAGATCATGGCCTATAAATTACTATTTTAAGATGTAAAAAAGTCCTCTTGGTAAGAAAATCTCTGACGAATGGTTTGCGAGAAAACAGACCTCCAAGATATTAAATACCTCATAAGCATTACGTGGTATTTAATATCTTGGAGGTCTGTTTACGCGCAAACCATTCGTCGGAGGCTTTCTTATCAAGATGATTTGTTTTTAAGTATTGCAATGGTAATTCTTAAGCCATGATCATAATTTACGAAACGATGTACGACTGCCCTTTTTTTTCACATATTTTCTTTTATTTGACACAGATACTTAAGATATAAATTCTTGTGGACTGTTTTTCGTTGTATCCTTAAAGTATTGGCACAAGTGCTCAGCGTTTTTGCAGCTTGAAGAATTCCGGGTGGTACAAGCCTGGTTGTTGCCAGAAGTTGCAGGCTGGTGAAGTGGTATTTTGTACGCCAGTGGTATTGTTTCTATGTATGCAATGTTTGGAGGTATTTCTTTAAAGTAGATACCACTGTGTGTCTTGAAAATGGGAGTTCCACTTAATGCTGACACCTCATAGTACTTGAGTTACAGCAGGTACCCCACACTGGTATAGCCCATTGCAGTAACTCACTACCTGTAACATGCATATAAGTGTTTCTTTCTTATATTCGCAACTTTGACATTTCTTGTGTTAACTGTGTGTATTTTAGTTAACCCTCGTTTTTTAATTTTTATAGCAATGGTCGACGGTCCTAATATATCATTTATCCTGTATTGGCCATGATATTTTAAGGTAAGCGCCTTCTGTCTGGCGTAATTTTTTACCCATATGTATTGTCCTATTTTCAGTTTGTTTGGGCAAAATTTCCTATCAAAAAGTTCTTATTGTGATTTTTGGGAATCAATCAAATTTACTCGTGCCTGTTCATGGGCTTGATGCAGCTGTTCACACCAGTCCTCCGCACTCTGTGAGAATGTATGAGCTACGATGTGGCTTGGTTGGATGGCCTTGATGCCGTGCAATAAAAAAAAATGGGGAGAATTTTTTGCTTCTGTTTATAGTTGAATTGTAATTCAAAACTATACAGGAGGTTTCGTAACTTATGCTACAGACTTCGGGAGGCGATTCCTTATGGTAAAACATTACGAAAATGCCGAATAATGTATGTCTGGAAACACTGTATAGGGGTTGAAAACACCCCCGAAAGTTGGGCCTTAAAAGTTGTTTTTTACTAAATAAATTTGCACAAAAGTAATATTAAGTTACAATATATAAATATCTTACATTAATATTAATTTGTGTCCACTTAATTAAATAAAAATTAATTTTAAAGCCCAGCTTTTGGGAGTGTTTTCCACTCTTAGACGTCGTTTCTGTACTGTAACATAAGTTACGAAACAACCTGTACATTGGACGTATTCATCCCAGTTTGCTTGATCCTCATTGGTGCATGCTGTTAGTTGCTGCGACAGGACTTTATTAACTTGTTCTATCATCCTGTTACAGGACGGGTTATATGCTGTTGTTTGCAATTTTTTATCCGTAATTTCTGGAGTAGCTCCACGATATGCTCATTATTAAAGGATGTACCACGATCAGTTAGAATAGATTTGGGACATCCGTACGTCAGAATTACATACTTAATAAACTTTGGGCATGCGTTAAAATATATGGACTTTACTGGTTTGGCCACCACATATCGTTAGAAAAATTCTTTCATGACTAGTGTGTATTTATTACCTAATGCCGCGGTTTGTAATGGGCCTTTGGCGCCGAGACCCCAAGAATGGAAAATGGGGAGTGCTTTAATTAGGGTCATGAGGACTATCTATTGGTTTCTGATCACTGTGTTTTACCCGCTACTAGTGGGATAATTTTTGATATAATTCTTGACATATCTGACAATAGTGTCCCAAAGGTATTGATTTTTTTGTAGTGTTTTAAATTTTCCAAAGTGTCCCCCTCCTTGTAGCCCCTCATGGTGTGCGGTAATGATTTCAGGTACGTAGTGCAGTGGTACTAACGTTAGTCTCTTTTCCCCATTGGGGGTATTAACTTTGTAAAAAATTTCGCTGTTGTCAGTTAGGCCATATCGTCTTGCTAGTTTAAAGTATTTGGTCATTGCCTTTTGTAGTTCTATGAGCACCAATATGAGATGAGCAATATGAGGGTCGTTGGCGTATTCTGCTAAGAATGGCGACAATTAAATTTATGTGATTGGGGCTAGGAATAAGTGAGTGTCATCTTTGACCTTAATATATTCCTGGTCGTGTATGTACATGGGATGGTATAGTGGTTGAGAGTTCTTTGCAGAAATTACAATTTTACAGTGTAGTCTAGGGTCAATACAGGTTGACTTAATTATGTTAGTGTTGCCCTCCATAGTAATTTCACAATGAACTTGATACAATGCTGTTTTTATTTTTGGTATTGCTTGTAGATGTTGGTTATCTTAGTAACATTTGTCTAATGTGCTGGAAGCTGGCAACTAGTGCCAAGGTATTGGTCAATAAGAATGTGGTTTGGTGAGGAGCGGTGAATACAGTTTTGGAATCTTGGTTGAAATAATTACTCAGGGCACCAGATTTTGTCAGGTTGACAATACCGTGAAGTCGGAGAGCATCTATGGACTCGTTCTTCAGGGTCGTTCGGCTGACGACCATGGCAAATCATCCTAGTGCAGTAGATGTCTCCTCGTAAAATAAAAATTTATACTGATGGAATAACTCCCTTACTTGTTGTGTTGTGGGATACCTGGGTTCCCCACACGACCATGCGAAGCACTGTTACTCATTAGGCCGACTGTGACCATTTCAATCGTACTTGCACAGTAAGTTACACTTTGTGAAAATCGCAGGGAAGGCCCGTACCTTAAATGCCTTGCGGCGACTGGAAATAAACCACACATGGTAACTCGTCACTGCTGCGATTTATTCAGTATATGATTACATTCCCATTGGGAAAAGCTTACATTTGATGCTGTTTACGAACCCATCAGCTCGGGTAATACCATGCAAAAGACACGTGGTCGCATGTAATTATTTAAATACAATTTAAGCCTACCCAGGAGATGCAAGCACTGGGTAGGTGGAGGGACAGTGGAATCTCGGGCAGCTGAATAACAAAAAGGTCCCGGTATGCTGAAGTAACTATTGCTGTGAAATTATTAGGCCAACATGATGATGGCTCCTGAGTACGTGAAACACGAGCCCCGACTTGTTGCGGCACACCTCTTGCAAAGATGAACGACTACTGACTTTCTCCGCACATCGTACCGGCCGTCTTGGCAGGCTGGGACCCCATGCTCCACTACTTCCTTGCCCACAACATTTGCAAATTGGACACGTACCCTGCATGCCAGTTGTTACATATTGCTCCTAAAATTAACCCTGTAAATATTATTCATTATACCAAAACATTGCACTGCGTGGATGATGTGGAGATGAAAGACATGTGAATGAACATTACAGAAAATTACAAAAAGACACTTCGAAAACACTGAGCGATTTAGGGCTGCGAAGGCAGGCATCTTTATTAGTTGCACCCCCTTGCGTGAACTTACCTTGCCTTTTTATTGCACAAATTAAATAACATAAATTTTACATGGCCTATTTTTGGGTTCCTGCACCATGTGCACGTGGTCGTGCTCATTCTGCTCTGCATCTACTCCATTCCTTGCCACACTGCACCTGGTGTGGCGGGTAAACGTTCTAAGGGGGAAGGGGTCGCACCGGCACACGCCATATGCCCCCACCCCTCGTGAGACAGTTTGCAGCCGCACACGTCACTGATGACAGACACACTTCCTTGTGTCTGCCCGTCATGGACATAGCACGTAGGGGCTTCTTGCCACCCCCCTACATTCTGGAACTGCTGGCCGCTGCCATAGTTCCGCATGTTCTTGCCATCACTGTGGTGCTCCCCTGCTCACACACGTTCGGCATCGGCATGCTGAGTGACGAAACTGGTATGAGTCGCCAATGCCTCCGATGTCGCTGCCACTGCTGCTGTCCTCGTGCCCAACCCCACGTCGCTGCCGGTAGCTAAGCGGACTAGCAACTACTGGGGAGTTGGAGTCACCCTCTGGTGATTCCCCAGCTGGTGTTGGCACCATTGCATTTTCCGTCGTGCCGTCCTCGACGATCGGCCTCCCGTTGTCGAGCATCATGTTGTCTCCTGAGGGACACCCACCCAGAGGTGACACAGTTGGTTGCAGTTCCGGATCTCTTCGGGTTGCGCTGGTATCCGCTGCGCCATCGATCTCTGCAGAGCTGGCCATCAGATGTGCCCTGACTGGCGCCACTGAGCCAGGCGACATTGTACCTTGGGCACCTACTGGTGGTGGTCCTGGGGCAGGTACTGACCCACCTTCCATGCAGTTTCTCCTCTCATGCAGCTTGTATTCGACAGCACCGTTGTGGGTCTCCAGGTCTTGTGCACCTTCTCCGAGTTGTGCGTGATTTTCCCTCTTGCTTGCACGGTACATCTCCTCTCTTGCATGTTGCATGCTGTTTTAGCAGATGTTTAGGTGGCATTGGTTCTTGCTGCGATGCACACTCTGTCATCCGAGCCGATGTCATCCTGACATCTTGGGGACGTGACCTCGTCCGGCATCGGCGACATGCTGGTACTTTGTGGAGGAGGGCTCCTGTGGGAGATTACTCCACACTCTCCTCCTCCCTCCCTTGCTCTGTGGGCTCGGCAGGTGTTGCACCATAATGGGTGATGTCGTTACCAGTCTTGTTGCCGCGGATGTCTCCAGGTGACAGATGTATGGCGTGTCTGTGATACTTGCTCGTCCTTCCCACGTGGACCAAGTAGGTGGCTGGCCCTAGCCGTTTCTCCTCACTTGTTTGGAATTTACATGCTGATTCTCTCACTCACTTGCATCTGAACATGTAATACTGCCTTCTGTTTGCTTGTTTTCTACACACTACGAACTCCTCTGTTTGCTTACTTTGTATGTACAGTACCTCCTCTACTTGTTTACATCGATAGTTATGTGGGAAAGGACTCACTGTCTGGAACACTTGTGGTCTGGCTGTCTTGCCGCTCTGTACGTCACAACTGCATGGATCATTGTAGAAGGGGTTGGGGAGGGGGGATTGACACCCACCAATTATCTCCTGCTCCCTCGAGAAATGGCATAGTGTGCAGAGGGGAGTTATAAGCCCAACAATTAACTCTGCATGCACGATGTTGGCGATGATGTCACTTGCAGAAAGGGGGATTGACGACCCACCGATTAACTCTACTTGTATGATGATGAACTGTGAAACGAGTCGGGCATACGATGCTGATGATGGGATGAGTCAGGAGCACAATCTTGCCAAAACAAAGGACGTGATGAATAATGAAAACATGACATGATCTCCCTTGTTACTTGCAGTGGTATATACAGTAAGCTCCATTCTCATGTGAATTGATATATATAGCGAACTCCCTTCTTACTTTCAGTGATATATACAGTAGACACCTTCTTACTTGCAGTGATATTTACAGCAAACTCCCTTGCTACTTGCAGTGATATATACAGCGAACTCCTTCTTACTTACATTAATATATACAGTGAACTCCCTTTTTACTTGCAGTGATATATGCAGTGAACTCCTTTCTTACTTGGAGTGATATATACAGCGAACTCCTTACTTGCAGTGCTATAGCTAAATTAACTCCATTCTTACTTGTGTAAAATATACAATGAGCTCCCTCCACACTTACATGATGACACTGAAATGAATGCCCATCTTACTTGCGGTGATATATGTGTGAGTTTGCGCAATGTTTACATTTAGGAACATAGTTGTTAACTACGGGAAACACTCTTCTTGCTTGTTAAAATCAGAACGAAAATAAAGAAAAAATTTGTGGTAACTGCTCTTCTGTCTCCTGTGCTTTTCTTGCTCTCTTGGCCATCTAGGAGTTGTGTTGGTTCTGTAGTTCGGCATGGGAAAAGATGTGAGTGGTGTAGATGCCGGAAAAGACATGGGAAATATGCTGTGTATTTGTTGTGGAAATACTGGTGTTGGTTGGTAGGCAGAAAATTGCGGTACATAAGGTGTCATAGGTGGGGGCGGTAAATGAAACAGATGTAAGGTTGGCAATGGTTGCGAGCACTGGCTATGAGGTGCTGGATGATTAACAGCTGTCAGGGGGCCCCACCTGCAGGTGACAGTGGTTCTGGACATCCTCGACCTTGCAGTGTATTTCCTCAGTTTGGGCTCCCTATTCATATGTTCCTCCACTGTCGATGTGACAACCCTGTTTACCGTGGTGATGCAACCTCTGTCTATTTACACTGCTTGCATATTGTTTCTTATGCTGTCTTCTATTTGGCACACTGAATCACCAGGATGGTTGCCTGTGAGCAAATCGGTTGAAATGTTAGTGATCATGGTTGGTTTCAACTGTCCAACGCACTCGTCACAAATGGACCGAAATCTGGTTGTGGTGAGTAACTCAGTAAGACTCGTGCATTCTAGGTGCATGTGCATATGGCACCGTGCACACGGACTCGGTGTGGTTCCCAATTCTGTGCATAACAATCTTATTCACAAATGTAACTGGGGTAAAATTTGGATATTTTGGGTACTGTCCGAATGTTCTTTCACTTGCTCTTCTCCACAGTTTCTCGCGAGGCGGTTGCTTGATTGACTAGTCTTTCGATAGCACTTGCTAAATCGTGTCCCCATTTTGTATCTGTCTACCTCGTCTAGTGGTTTTTGGCACATACACTGCAGACACAGAGGTGCTGGCGCACCATACTGCATCTGGCCAGCTATGGTGGTCTGAAAACAATATCACACGAGCATGGAAGTACGGGCATGAAAGCGTACGTCGAAGCATGTTGGATAGCTGAGGAGCGGTGACTATAGTTTTGAAATCTTGGTGGAGATAATTACCCAGGGCTCCAGATATTGTCGTGTTGACAATATCGTGAAGTCGGAGAGCAACTATGGACTCATTCCTCAGGGTCGTTCAGCCGACGATCACTGCAAATCCTCCAAGTGCAGTTGATGTCTCCCCGTAAAAAAAAATAAATTAATACAGGTGGAATTTTCCCTTACTTGCATTGTAGGATATCTGGGCTCCCCACATGCCCATACAAAGCACCATTACTTATTATGCCAATTCGTGACCATTTCAATCATACTTGCACAGTAAGTTACACTTTGTGAAATTTGGCGGGAGAAGGCCTGTACCTTAAATGCCTTGCGGTGACTGGATTTAAACCAAACATGGTAACTCGTCACTGCTGCGATTTATTCAGAATATGATTACATTCCTGTCGGGAAAAGCTTACATTTTGTGCTGTTTACAAACCCGTCAGCTCAGGTAATACTGTACAAAAGACACGTGGTCACATGAAATAATATAAGTACAATTTAAGCCTACATAGGCGATTCAAGCACTGGGCAGGTACAAGGGGTGAGGGAATCTCGTGCAACTGAAATGTGAAAAAGGTTCCGGTATGCTAAAGTAACTATTACTGTGAAGTGATTAGTTCAACATGGTGATGGCTACCCAAGTGTGCGAAACAAAAGTCCCGACGTGACGCGGCACACCCCTCGCAAAGATGAACAACTACAGACCTTCTCTGTTCGGCATGCCGGCCGGCTTGGCGAACTGGCACCCCACGCTACACTACTTCCTTGCCCGCAATGTTTGCAAATCGGACACGTACCTTGTGTGACGGTTGTTACATATTGCTCCTAATATTAACCCTGTAAATAATATTCATTATACCAACATAGTGCACTGTGTGGATGATGTGGAGATGAAAGACACATGAATGAACATTACAGAAAAATACAAAAAGACACTTCGAAAACACTGAGGGGTTTAGTGCTGCGAAGGCAGGTGTCTCTATTAATTGTCCTCCCTTGTGTGAACTTACCTTTCCCTTTTATTGCACAAATTAAATAACAGAATTTCACATGGTCTATTTTCGGATTGCTGTGCCATGCACACATGGTCGTGATCATTCTGCTCTGCATCATTCCTTGCCACACTACACTGCACTTGCACTGTAGAGCGCACACACACACTGCATTACATAAACTAGTGCAGCAGGTAAACGGTCTAAGGGGGAAGAGGTCACGTTGGCACACTTCACTTGTTTATAATTATCTTTGCTACCCATCTTTTGTCTGTTGTTGCAATCTCTGATTTAAGCAGATGTTGTATGTCCTTCCCATTATTTGTTATGTAATTAGTTAAATTGACTTTTACTTTGTCCGCTTTGTGTGGATTTGGCAATGGTGTTTCCGCAAGTGGTTTGTAATATGAAGTGCAAATGTATATTCTGGTTTTATGGGGTATTGTTGGTGCTATACCTTGATGTGGGCTATTTCCGATCTACCTGACATCGGTATTCTGCTCAAAGCATCCGCCAATGTGTTTAACTTTCCTTCGACTCTTTTGGGTTCAAACTCATGCTTGATTAATGCAATCACGAGTTTTTGTATACAGACAATATGCTCCACCATTGTTTTCAAGTATCAAAGACTCTCATGGTCCGTTTCGATTGTGAATTCTTTTCCATATAGATACTGTTTAAAATATATTACAAAATATTTTATGGCCGAATGTTCGCGCGCGACCCGTTGCTGACCATTTCTTTTCTTTCAATGAAAGCTTTTTCGATGCGAACGCAATGATGTTACGGTCCTTGGACCCTGGTATTTCTTGCATCAGGACGGCATATATCTCTGTCTGGGATGCATCACACACTAGTATTCTATACCTGTCATCCTGAAACTTTGCCAGTACTAGTGGGCTTATTAGGGTGGTTTTTAAGTTATTAAACACTGTCTGATGTTCTTATGTCCATGTAAGTGGTTTTGAATTTCTTATTAGGTATGATGTCAACGTTAGAAATTTGCATATTTGTTAAAGGTATTTGGGAGGGGCCATTTTTTGTATTGCCGCGATTTTGTCGGGGTCCATATGTAGCTCTTCTGGTGTTATATAGTGGCCTAATATTTTAATCTCTTGATCACCAAAGTGACATTTATTTGCATTAATTTTCACATTTCATTTCCATAATGTTTCCATGACTGTAAATATTGTTTATATGTTCTTGGAAATTATTTCCAATAATGAAAATGTCATCTGTGTAAGCCACTGCTGTATACCATTGGAGAGGCCAGATCATATTGTCAACAAAATTTTGAAAGTAGTTTCGGCTTGTGGCCAATCCAATTGGCATACAAGTGTACTCGTATAAACCACCACCATCACTGCTAAAGTGAAATTTCCCCTATCAAGTTCCCGTACAGGGATCTCATAAACCCTTCTAAATATATCTATGGATGAGACATAATTGAAATTGTGCAAGGTATCAATTATATCTTCTTTTCTGGGGATGGGATATTGAACTTTTTTAAGGTGTTGATTGAGTTGCCGCAAGTCGGTTAAAAATCTTATACCACTCTGGTGTTTCTTTATTACAAGCCTTGGTGTGGCGTAAGGTGGCTCGGATGGGGTGATTATCTGTGGGTCGAGCATTTGCTGGATTTGTTCCAGTATTGTTCTCACAGTTGGGGTTTATTCTGTAAGGCCTCGTGTGAATGGGTTTATTTGTTGTTAATTCTAATTTTATTTCATAGTCTTTTGTTTATGTTAATTCTGTAGTTTTAATTGTGAAACGGTCTTTGTAACTTTCGAGGACTTCTTTTAATTGTTCTCTCATGCGTATGGGCATTTTTTCATCTATACTACCTGGTGCTGCTGTTGTATCGCTTGGGTTGTCTAATGCTTCAATTTTGTTAATTTAATATTCTATACAATAATTTGTGTCATAGTACAATTAGTTTGTGTTTAATGGGATTTCAATGACACCTTTGTTATGGTACGAGTGTATGTAATTGCACAATGTCGTATCTTTTGATAAAATCTACTCCCAATATAATGTCCAGTTTTAAGTTGTCAAAAAGTAGGAAATCTTGGTTAAAGTTGTACCCTGCTACATTGATATTTAAATGTTTTATATTTAGGTAGCTCAATGTCTGTTGTTGCACACAATACTGAAAATTATTTGGTGACTGGTTGCTGATAATGTTTATATATAAGTGTAGTGGCTATGAAAGAACACAAGCATCCTGTGTCAAGTAATACGTTATATGATATGTCTGTCAGCTGGACAAGGATGCACAACATTGACATTTGCACGTATCTCGTACTACGTTAGTCCTTGCCGGTCAGCAAGTCTTGAATGTTGTTGTTTTGGAAAATGGATATGTGGCTCAGTTTCTCGTCGTCATCATCGCCACCACTTTCTGTGTTTGTGTTATTTATAGTATATTGAATTCTTTTAGTATAATTTATTGGGATGCGTAGTTTCACTTCCACTAATCCAAAACGTCTTTTGAAATTTTTGAATCTGTCCTTAATGTTTGTGATAAAGTACTATGTTTTTTTTTCGGAAAGAGCAGGCATTCCCTGGCTCAATACCCTTGGTAAAAACACAGCGCACGTGTCATGGCTTGTCAGCGACAGCGGTCCAATGAAGGTCGCACATCCGCTAACATCAATATTGTTCTAATGCGTGCATTCCACTGTCCCGACCTCGCCGTGCCGTGCTGCTTCCACAGTGTCTACTATCTTGGCTTTCACCGGTGCCATGTTTTTGTAAGGTGCTGCAGTGTACTTGTGTTTGGTGTCGGGATTCCCCTGTTTTTGCATGGCCTGCATTTTGGAGATTCGAAGGTGATACCGGATATCATTGTTTCAGTGGTATCGCGTATTTGCTCTGTAACTTGAATTTTCTGTCTCTGAGGTTGTTCAAATTTCACCAGACATGAATTTCTGTCTACAATTGCATTAGAATTCTTTTACTAAAAAGTGCATCGAAGGTGTTGACTACACATATTACTTTATTTTCTGAACACATATTTACCCATGACTGACTTTTTGTGGAATTTACGCTATTTTACTGTAATTTTGAGATAAATTCTTTTTGCCATGTTGCGATTTTCTGTACTTGCCATTTTTCCTGCTTATGGCCCCTGCCTGTTTGTTATTCTAATTTTTACTTTGCCGCACCTTACTTATTGTTTTGTCTGTGCAAGTGGTGCTTACTGCCCCCTTGTATAGGAGTTTTTTGTCCCTTAAATTTGGGTGTTGTGTAGGACGTGGTTCTTTTTTGTGTGTTATTTTGGCCATTGTTGTTTTGTGGCTGGTATTTGCAGAAGTTGTTTGTATTCGGAAATTTTGTGTTCTGTGGCAGTTTTTTGTTGTTCTGTTGAGTGTTGTAAAATATTGGTGGCATCTGTACATATTCTTTCAAAATGATAACTGGTTGTTTTTGTCACCTATACTTATTATAGTTTACGTATTTTGGATTCTGTGTGATATATTGTCTGTGTTGGTTTCTGCTGTTAAAGGGCTTTTGATTTTGGAGTGCGAGGTTGGCAATCTCCTCCTTTAGTTTTACCATTTCTACCCTGAGAGATTCTGTTTCAACACGCCTATGTTGTCCTGACATTGTTTGGTCATCAATCATATCATTTTTAAGACCTACTATCTTGTCTGTGATGGACGGAAGCAGAGAACGCCACCCATTTCTTATGAATTCCATGTCAGTGACCGTGGGGTTGTATTTCCTTCTATAAAGTGACAAGTTTCCTATATGTGTTAGTGCACTTTCGTGCAGATTTTGCTTTATCGTGTATAGAAGGTTGCATAAGTGTTCTTCTTTGGCAGGTGTCAGGAAAGTCTTTTTCATTTTAGCAATTGTGTCAGCCCACGGGTCTTTTCCTGCATGAGATTGTAGATAATTATCCAGTATGTGTTTGGCTGAGCCTGCGAGGTAATATTTCAATCTGCATAATTTCTCCATATCATCCAAATTATTATTTTTGGTGCCATGGTTGTACTATTCCAAAAACTCCGAACATTTATCGCTACCACTGCCCGAACATGTGTTTACTCTTATGGGATGTTGCACAATTACATTTATTGGTGGCAGATTCGCCACGCTGTGTTCTTGTGCCATGCTAATGCCAAGGGTGAGTTCAGTGTCGAGTTTGTGTAAGTTTAGGTATGTGTGTTCAGTTGAAGTGTCGATTTTTATTGGTGTTACATAATTCGTGCCCTGAGTTTCAATGTTTTCATGTGAGGGTGGTAGTGTGGATGGCAGAAGGCCACTGTGTGTAATTTTGCTGATGAGGCTACGAGTTAGCCATATTGATGTAGTGTCAAATTTGTCTAGTATGTCAGGGTTCTCTGTTAATAGTTTTTCTGCCAATGCTATGAGGTTCTTCAATGTTTCTGTACTGGGTGTAGTTTGCTTTTGAAATTATTTCTACAATTCCGTTAAATCAACAGTAGCGTGTTTTAGTATGTTTCTGGCAGTTTTGACACAATATGTAGAAGGTTTTTCTGACATGTAATTTGTTTGTGTGCAGCATGAGTAACATATATGATATATATCACTGCATAATGAACCGTGGTTCGAAACTCGACCCGAGATCGGTCTGAACTAGGACATAGAAAAATGTTGCACCATGAGCATTCAGATATGGAGTGGAGAGCGAGATGAAGTTCATTTCTAACCACCCGAATTGGCGGTTTGAATATTCGATCTGAGATCAGCAGCCATTGTCAAATAATGTAGTTTGAAAGAACGCCAACAGATAGAACTACGTTCGAATGTTTTCTTGGGAAATTAAAACAACTTTGTATGCACTTAAATATTATTCAGTAAAATTTGTACAACAATATTTCACTTAGAACAGATTAAACATCCTACATCTAATTCTATCTGTAGTGAAAAATATGCCTACTTCCATGACGTTCTATATTACGAACAAATAAGAAATTTTGTCTCATTCTTAATATCGATCTCTTACTTTGATCGTGTGAACGAACTAAGCTGTTGTGGGATGAACATCGTGTTCTTGACTGCTCGCTCACTGGGAACTGCTCGCGACTTGAGGACCAGCGAAAGCAAGGTGTATCAGCGAGTGCGATGGAACCATGGCAGCATGTGTGCAGCGACTATTGCAACTCGTCGCGTCCTCAGTTGGAGGATAGGGGATACCAAGGCTCGGGGGTGGCTGGAAATAATTAAATACCAGCCCAGTGTGAGAGTGCAATTGTCCCAGACGTCGCGAACCTGGGCAGCTCAGTCGAGATAGCGAAGCTCATCTGCTGGAGGTGACACAATGATCAAGGTGGAGAGGGGGCTCTCGAGGTTCTGAATAATGCAAAGTGTAGCCCTTCTGGATTCTTCGGGCTGTCGATGGTGGGTGCGTGATGAATGGATTGGAATGCATCGGATATTGGAAGCACCCCGATGTCAGCCTTCACTCCTGAGCCAGCGGATTCGTCACCACCACCACTGACAGGCCCCGGATGTCTCACGTTTCCCAGACCTACAGGATATTTTGTCAGAAGGGAAGGGGGTGGCTCCCCAAAAGAACTCTCCCCACCTTTACCCATGGAGTGGAGATCGTGGCATCGGCATGGAAGGGCGAAGATGGAGTTAAAGTCATGACTGAGCTATCCAGTTTTCCGATGCTCTCGATGAGAAGCAGGGGGAACCCTGCATCCTCAGTTGCTGTCATTAATGCAGTGCTGGTTCATCTACACAGCAGTATTGACAGTAGATCAACTTCAAGGGCATCTGCGTCCACACGATGACTGGTATCAGGGCAGGGGATGATCTGTCTTCCACAATACACACCAGCTGCGATTTTGTTTAATTCCACCCGCATCAAACCAACCAAAGTCTTTCTTCTCGAACTAACAAAAATTATTACTTTATCCAGCTCTAATCCAGTTAAAGGGAATTATTTTACTATCCGCGACTGTCGCATAGATTTCCCACAGACCTCTCCACTTTGTCTGGTTTGCTATTCTCTTCCATCCAGACCCTTCTTCTTTCGGGGTGTACATAGGGCTACAATTGCAGCAATGGCACTATAACCCTGCTTAGCCATGATGTACATGGCCATTATAATAACTAAACCCGACCTAAGGCATAAAAGGCTTGCCCTGAGATGCATCCCATTCTCCAACAGACTTAGCTGCTCACATGCATGCCGGAGGGCACACAGAACTGTGAAGGTGCTCATGATGACGTAGCGGGCTCACTGGGAACTACCCGTGACTTGAGGACCAGCGAAAGCGAGATACATCTGCGAGTATTGTGGGACCATGGCAGCTTGGGTGCGACGACTATTCGCAACTCGTCGCATCCCAGGCTCTGGGGCACAGAGCAAGTAAAGAAACAAGAGCGGACACTTCCGTGTTGTAATGATCTTCTTATTTTGAAGTCTTTTTCAGGGGTGGTGGTGGGTGGTAGGCGCCTGGATTAATACCAACAGCAAACACACATTACGAAAAATAATCACCTAGTATAATAAAACAAACATAATAGTTTTTAATGATTATTTTGAAATAGACGTGTTTCATTGAAGTAGCTAATAATCACGCTGTGTTAAATGTTTAATAAAAAAGATAATTTACAAAAAAGAAAATTATATTGTTTTTTTTTTGGGCTATTGCCGGATAGCATTTCACATTTGCAGTATACTAAGAGCTTGAATTATTGTTGAGAGGTTCAAGAACGAAGTTTTAAAATTGCACCATTTAGTTGCCGAATGTTTTTTTCAGCAATAATTAAACACATACCTGTGATGTTTGTGTTAGCTCTGTGTTTGAAACATTTAACGTTACCTCCAAATGTGACCAACAGAATAGAATAAATGTTGCACAACATGTCCAAAAAGCGATTAAAGATATCTAATAATTTTTGTAAGTTATTAAATCAGCACCTAAAATACATGCAGGTTAAACCAGTATGTTTAAGATACACAATACTTACAGGCTTGACTCAAAAACGATCTGTTCCATAAAATCATTAATTCTAGTGGTAAAATGTCTGTGTTTGTATTTCCACAGGCACTATCTTCATATAAAGCCATTGTAAGCCCTATCTAGTGTCTCCCCCCTTCTCTGGGGTGGCTAGTACTAATTAACTACCAGCCCGCGAGAGCACCATTGTCATGGACATTGGAAACCTGGGCAGCTCATTACGAGATGGCGAAACGCCATTACTAGATGTGTCCCAACGATCAAGGCAGTTAAAGGATCTTGAGGTGCTGAAAAATGCAAAGTGTAGCGATCCTCATTGTTGGATTCTGCAGACTGCCGATTGCGGGTGCGTGATGAATGTATTGTAATGCATCAGACTTTGGAAGCACACCAATGTCAGCCTTTACTCCTGGGCCAGTGGATTCGCCACCACCACTGGAAGGCCCCGGATGTCTCGCATTTCCCAGACCGATGGGCTATTTCGTCGGAAGGGGGGGATGGCTCCCTGAATAACTCTCCCCACCTTCACCCATGGAGTGGAGATCGTGGCATCTGTGCAGATGGGCAAAGATAGAGTCAAAGTCATGACTGAGCTGTCCGGTTTCCCGACGCACTCGACGAGAAACAGGGGGGACCTGCATCCTCAATTGCTGTCGGTACTGCAGTGCTGGTTCACCTACATGGCAGTATTGACAGTAGCTCAACATCAAGGGCTCCTGTGCCCACACAATGACTGGCATAGGCGCGGGGGCTGATCGGTCCCCTGCAATACACACCAGCTGCGATCTCATTTCATATGAACCCACATCAAACCAACATAAGTCTTTCTTCTCGAACTAACAAATGCCCTACTTTATCCAGCTCTAATCCAGTTAAAAGGAATTATTTTATCCTGTGCGACTATTGCATAGAATTTCCACGGTCCTCTCTGCTTTGCCTGGTTTGCATTGCTCTTACATCTAGACCCTTCTTCTTTTGGGGTATGCACATGGCTAAAATTGCGGCCATGGCACTATAAACCAACTTAGCCACAATGCATGCTCCTATTATATTAATTAAACCTGACCTAAGGCATAAAGGGCTTTCCCCAAGACGCATCACATTCTCCAACTGACTTAGCTACTAACATTCATACTGGAGGGCAAACAGAACTGTGAAGAGTGCTGATGCTGGTGTAGCGGGCTTCGGGGGCTCACCAGAAAAAAATAAATAGAACCAAGATCAAAGAATCTCCGATCCATAATCATGAAATATCATTGGTGCAACACTTTTACATTGGGACCAAGATCAAACTGGATCCTGTTTCGGTATTAGGATCATTCGATCTTGGATCGGGACGATGTTAGTACAACAGTAATGAGAGTTTAAGGTACTTAAACTCTCACAAACCGATCGGAATGGAACTCGATCGAAATCGAGACGCGAAGTTGTAGAGTTACAGAATCCAAGCACAGAGCTGGATAGGAGATCGGGATGATGTTAATTTCGAACTGCCGATATTGGCTGTACGAAATCTCGATCCGAGATCAGCAGCCATCTTCGACAAATGTAGTTTGAAAATACGTTTCCTACTAGAACTATGTTCGATTGTTTTCTTGTGAAATTAAAACAACATTATATGCACTTGAATATTATTCGGTTAAATTCGTACTATAATTCACTCAAAACAGATAAATCATTGCACATTTTGTTCTATCTATAGTGTAAATTATGCTTACTTCCACGACGTAATATATTAAGAACCAATAGCAAAATTTGTCTCATACTTTATCTCAATCTCTCACTTTGGAACCAAGATCGACAAATCGGAAATTCAGAATCATGAAATTTCGTTGGTGCAACTCTTTTACATTGAAACCAAAATCAAACTGGATCCTGGTTCGGAACTTGGTTCATACGACATTATTAAGGGCCACTATGTCTCTTTGCTGGAGCCCAGTTTATTCCTTGATGATGAAACCAGCCCTAGATCTCCGATTCGTCGACCTTGGTTTATCTATTGATTGGTTATATATGACGTCTGAAATGTAGGCGTAGTTCATTTATAAATAACATGTAACTAGTTTGGTATCTCGTATGTTAATATTTTTGACTGAGGACGTGCTGCTATCATAGCACCTTGCGAATGGCCATGAACTAAAGATCAAGATGGCCGCTGGCAGCAGGGAATTCAAATACAATTAAATGACAGGGAATTTGAATTTATTCTTTTGGCATGTAACTAAAATGGTCAATGGAGTCCCAACAGTATTAAAAAATATGTTATTGTGTATATAAATATATTTGTAAAAGAAATATAAATATATATATGTAGGCCCTACCATATAATATATATTTTTGTATTTACATATATTCATACATTGTCTTAATTTATATAAATATATTTGTATAGAGAAATACATATTTATATCTAAAAGAATTCCATTAATCTTCATTTTAATTCAAGACAAACGGCAGTTTCATCTCTGGTGCATGTTTTTATTTATTTCCATCCTTTCCTTTTAAATTTCGTTTTGTCTCACATTTTAAATGACTGTCATTCATACTTTTATACTCTATTTACATTGGCTCGACACGACTGGAAATTGTAGTTATAATGAAAACACTGTGATGCGATGCGACAACAAAAACAATATTTTGACCACGTATGGCTGAGAATACTAAACTGTTCCCAAGGCCATCTGCGTGTATACAAAAATGCGTGTATAATAATAACTAACACAGCACAAACCACATGATTGTTATGTTTTGTAGTTTTGGGGGGAAAAAAAGGCCTAAGTCTATCGATGTAGGATAATATAGCTAGTTTGCTATTTCAATTGTCTGTTTTATTTTTGCCTAGTTATGTTGGGTTCTGTTGAATTTATTTCGAGGAAAAAAGAAATTAGTGAGAGGGAACTTTTTTTTTTTGTTTTTCCGTTGGGGGAGGGGGGTTTGATTTAAAGTCTTTCATGAGATGGCATTGTTTCGATGTTCTTATGAGTGAAAATTTGAACTTCAATGAAAAAAAAATGTGATATATATGTCGCTGTTTGTATTCGTACAGATGCAGCAATATACACGCACATCGCACACTTTGGCCGAAGTTATCCTTACACTCGCTGAATTTACGATATAGGCAAATAAAAAAAATATTATTTGCATACTACAAAAAGTTGAAAGTGCGGCATTTTATGCCACCTACCTTTCAATACATTATTTACAAAACACGCAAACTTAACTGTTTGTAAAATTCGTAACCTCTTGAAAGCATGTTTTTTCTATGGAAATCCTTACAAGTTTACTTCACTTGATGGCTTCTTGATGCTCAGAATGTGGTAGGACAGTGGCCAGTCGACAGTGGCCCAGTGGTCAGAGTGAAAATTGAAAATTGAGGAATGGTTATGTCTGGGTGAGGTGGTTGGAATGTTGTAAATTACCTGGGGCACCAGGCACTATCCAGATATAGTACCATTGGAGTGGTAGAGCAGACTCTTCCGTCACTCAGGATCGTGCTGCCGACGACCCAGGGCAGCTACCCTAATTCTTCTGCTGCATCACTCCTCTGCTCAATGTAGATCCACATGCCTATGCTACTTTACACAGTCCTGTATAAACTTGCAAACAATGATTGATTGGAAAGTTCCAACACACGTGCGACTTGGCGGGAAATTATAAGGGTCGATACCAACATGCCTTGCGGCTTACCTTAATAAACAACAATCGTTCAGACGTTGTGACATTTATTAGGCGATTGCTTACAGATCCACTATGGGGAACGCATTACATTAAATAGGCCGGACATTAACCGGTCGGCAGCGGTGATACTTAAAATGGCGTGAAGGTCCGTGCATGACTTACATGCATAATAAAGCTTCCCCAGGTGATGCAAGCACTGGGAAAGTTGAGAGGCTGTGTCCCAGACGGCATGCAAAAAAGGTTTAAGTTGAATTAAAGTCTATTGCTGTGAAAATAACCAGTGCTTAACATGAATGCCGTCCAGGTGCAGAACCAAATGGTATGTGACCTGCCTCTCTGAGTCCTTGGTGTCTACTGTAGATCCAACATGGAATGCTCGCCAAGGTTGCTGCCAAAGCGCACCATGAATAACTACTTTTTCACGTGCATACTCTGCAAAACAACTACTTGCTCTCACAATACTGCGGTTAGATGCTTAAAATTCCCTGGCATATTTAACAACAAATTAATGTAACAAAACATGCAAAATGAAAATGTGGATGATAAAACATTGTGAAGATACACTATAAAATACATTGCAAATACTCTGTAAATGATTCTAGGGATTTGGAATTAAGATTGCGGGTGTCTCTCCACTTGCTCATGACTTCCCATCACCACCATTGCCCTGTTATGTCATTTAAGGAAATTCATGTATATGGGTACAACTTTCTTGGATTCCTACACATGTGCGCACGTGGCCACATGGCCACTGTCCCTGCTCTGTAATGTATTGCACCACTTTTAACACACTGCACTGCACTTGCACCCACATTGTGCTGGTCACTGACCCACTGTGGTGCGTGGCAGAGTGCGGCTCTCTGCTGCAGCTGTTAGTGGATGGCAGGCAAACGGTCTAAGGCTAGGGAGCTCGGCTCACCTCAAACGGCCCCCCCCCCACCTATTTGAGACACCTTGCAGCCATGATGACATCAGGCACACTGACAGGTGCCTTCCCTCCACACACTGATGACGGCTGCTGCTGCCGATACCTGTTGGTTGTCCTCTGCTTTCTTGGCGGCCTGCAAGGTGCTGGAACACCCCTGCAGGTCGTACATGCTGCTGTGAGCAACGAGCAAGAGGTGAAGAGAAATGAGCAAGAGGAGGAGAGCAACGAGCAAGAGGAGGTGATTCAACGAGGGAGTAGAAGAGAGTACAAAAGTAGCGACGATGGCGGGGATGAGTCGACCAGCTCGTATGTCCTGCGTAAGTCGCAGAGGTGGAGATGTCCGCCAGCATGGTAGAGTGCGACTCTCTGCTGCATCTGCAGGTGTACGGCATTCAAACAGTCTAAGGTCTAGGGAGCTTGGCTCACGTCACACTAAAGTCACATTTGTTCGTCATTTGCATTAAATAATTTATTTTCAGAATCATTCAGTAAAATTAACATTGCGCACATATCCTGCAACCAACAAACTTTACCATGTAAATTAGATTTGTGCTGCTTCATTGTGAACAGCTGTTACAGTAACAAAAATGGGAGGTAGGAGCAGTTTTACGAAACTGTAAACACAAGCCAATTAATATTACATTTCACTCAAGACAACACACAACGGGACCTACAACCAACAAGATAATATATTCACATATCGTTACAAATGTTACCAACTTAACATTGCTACCACTCTTGCAGCAAGAAAACCCTCTCGTTTATTGGCGATTGTCACACCATCGATGTAATTAGAAGTTATTTCTATTCAGAAAGACTGCCGAGCCCGAGATTTCTGTCGCCTTATCACGAAATAATTGTCTGCAATTGGGTGAAACATTATGTGAATTATTATTGGTACAGAATGTATGTATTTTTTGGTCTTGCTTATGTTACACATAGGATCATTGTATATGGTATTTGACACCAATTTTATAATCATTCTTTTAGTTAACCTGGACTTGTAATATGATACATTGAAAGCATAAAACTAAATACAAAATGCCAGAAACAGAACCACTCAAGTATACTCATAAGCATTAAATGGTATTTAATATATTGGAAGTCTGTTTTCTCACAAACCTTTCGTCGGAGGTTTTCTTATCAAGACGACTTGTTTTCAAGTTTTGCAATTGCAATTCATAGGCCGTAATCATAATTTACGTTACAATGTACGACGACCCTTTTTTCACTGAGGCGACAACCCCCATTTTACTATGTAGGGAATGCGGTAGGTCTACATGGGTACGTGCATGTTACAGTGACTGAATTGTTTTGCATGGCTACAAAAAATTCATCCCTTAATATCACATGTTTTCAGTGTAATTAAATGAAGTTCATATTTGAAACCCTATCACCACAAGGGCTTCCTGCCCTTGTGGTGATAGGGTGTCTCGCCATCGGGTGAGACACGAGACGAATGATGACACAAATACTTAATGGTAATTTGGGCACCAACGGTGCTTTCCAATCACCACACCATTGAGACACAGGGTTCTCTGGAATGGTATGATTCTGGGTGTCTGTCTCACCCGTGTGTATGTACAAACACATAAGCAATACTAAACTTTTGCTAAACATCACTTGAAAAACACTTAATGAAATATATGTGGTTAGAACACTGTCACTACTGAATAAAAGAGTTAAGTTCACTGTAAATTCGTTTTTATTGTTACTATGCATACACATCATAGTGCCAATGAAATTATGATCATTTCGGTCATGACTAGCCAATTCCACTTGGGTGATCCCCAGCCCACAATTAATCTAGTGCACACACAGAGGGATGATCTCACCAAGGCGAGGGAAAGCACAACCTTCACAAGGGAAGAGGGCCGACAGGTGCTAGGATGGACTGATGGTTTTTCCCTGAAGACAGGCTACTGTGAATTACAAATGAAACCATCGATACATTAACATGTTTGATTACTCTGCATCACTAACGCAAACTCATTGGATCTCATCCTCCAGCACATGGGTAGTGTTGTGACCGCCTATAACGCAGACCCAGCTAGGACGGGAATAAATGCACCATACACTAAATACAAAATTACATAAACTTTTAAAAGATACATGAAACAAGATGCGACACGACATGAGTATTCACAATGAAGACACACATGTGTGAAAACAATTGTAGATACCACGCATGCCGCTGGATGAAGTTTGTAGCGGACCACATGGTGCAGGTGGAATTGAAATATTTTTGCGTGGAAACGGCAAATTAAAGTCAAAGATTATTCTTGCTGAGAAAATTATTTATCTTTACGATTGAAGTGGTTACAGGCTTGTAACATGCCTGATGGCGGTAAAATTAAGCATTAACATGACCCCGTGGTCAGTCCCATAAATCATCAATTTATATGAAATTACATGGAACCCTGACAAAAATTGAACATAGAACCCTTAATAAAATATTGCACATTCAGTGTTACATAAATAAGCTCTCAAAACGCAATAATGGTGTATATACAAATACTTGGTTTCGTTCGGCCATGTGGTTATATGAGATGTTGCCGTAAAATATTCAAACACAAATAATTACCCTCAAATACATACATAAATATAAAGCCCTTATAATTGTGCATAGCAATAATGCAGAAGTTACAATGAAACATCATAAACATAGGCGGATAATGCCTGATTCAAGTTTGACGGGTCGCATGACCACTCCTAAATCTTTATACTCCTTCTCCTCGTTTAAGTTTAAAATGCCACAAGGGTGCAATAAATTAATAAAGTGGAATCATAATACTGGGGGAAATGTCTGGCAAAAAGTTCACAAGCTAAGGTTGACCAGTAAACTAAATAATTATGGAAACCTCAATCATTAAACGAAGTGTTAGTGTGTACCTGACAGTGTCTTACCTCGCCAGCTCTCCTCGACAGACTGCCCAGAGACAAGTTAGGCATGTACCTACCATGGCCGCCTATGGGGTTCACATAAGTGGAAGTGCTATGCACGCCGAGTATAAATAAAATATTTCATTATTGACACTAACATGGCACAAATTAAAATTAATACTTACTGTTTAACATTTTTATAATTTTCTTTTCACTTTTCATATTAATTAAGTGTCTCTTTATGATAGCGTTCATTCCGGAATGTCAGTGTTCTTAATCTCAGTGCAGCGGGCACTTTACATTTTATGATCAAAGTAAATAAAAATAGTAACAAACACTTAAACATATTTTAAGACATATTAAACCCTGCAAATAAGAAATAATACATTTTACACTGTAAAATATATTTATGTGGGAGTTTAGAATGATTTTTGGCCGTTTTATCACATGAAGGACACGTGACACGTGATTGGTAAGCACCATCATGGGCTCCAGCACCGCTGGCTGTTTTCCGGCATCAAGTTTGAAAATACGCCAGCAGATAGAACTAAGTCAATTGTTTTTATGGGAAATTAAAACGACATTATACACACTTGAATATTATTCAGTAATTTTTTGCATAGCAAAAATTCACTTAAAACAGAGAATAAAACATCGCCCATCTAGTTCTATGTACGCTACCTTCTTCTATAACCTTGGTATAAAAAATCACGAAAAGAGTGTGTGCATAGTTTTTCCAGTCAAACAAAACAACTAAAACGGAAAATTTACAGTGCATTCAATATAATATACCATCGTCTATGGTTTCTCATATTTCTGTTTCAATAATAATAATAATACATACATACTCTAGCAATTAGGTTACCGCCTGGTGGCGAGCTCTCTCACCTCTCCCTTATCCGTCTAAACTCCTCTTCCACACCCTGCCTGAACTTTTTAACTCCCCTCAGAGATACCAATTCCTTTCGCAACATATTCAACTCTCTTACAAACCTCTGAAGCTTCTCACACTTGTTTCCTCTCCCTCTAAATACCCCCTTACTTAGCTTGCAGCGTAGCTCTCTACATGGTCACTCTTCATTCACCATCCTGTACATCCTGACTAGCCATACAACTTTCCTCCTGTCCTTCAATGAGCTCCATCCCATTTCTTTCATCAACACTGATGCCCTATAGTTCCCTTCTTCCTCATCATACTGCCCCTGCTTTCTCCATGTACCCTTCATCCATCTTGCTGCCCTTCTCTGCACCTTTTCCAGCTCTCCCACCTCCCCCTCCACGTACGGGTCCCATACTGAAGCAGCATATTTTAACAATGACCGTACCATTTTGCTATATTCCTTCTCCTTCACATTACAGCTGACTCCCTTCCGCACCCTTCTCAACATAGCCAGAGCCCTTCTTCCCTTTGCAACCACTCTCTCCACCTGTTTTTTTCCATCGGTGGTCTCCCTGCAGTACAATCCCTAGATACTTATATTCTGCTGCATCTTGTATCTCTTGTCCCTACAATCTGTACCTGTCCCTGATTATCACCTCCTTACTTGTAAACCTCACTAGCTTAGGTTTTCTTACTGATGCCGGCTAACAGCCAGAGGCAATAGAGCCCATACGGCACTCACATTTCACATGTCCTACACTTGCGCAAAGAGGTAGATAATTTTAAACATTCATATAAATGTTATTTTCCAGTGTAAATGTGTTCTCTTGTATTTGCAGTGTTTAATATGTCTTAAAATGTTTTAAAGTGTTTGTAGTAATTTTAATTGTTTGGTTATAAAATCCAATGTGCCTGCGGCACATAGATTAAGAACACTTAATATTCCGGCATGAACGCCACCATAAAGAGACACAAAAATAATAATGTAATTCATAAGAAAATTATACAAATGTAAAACAATATATTATTTTATTTGTGCAATTTTATTTTTAATATAAAATATTTTACTCCAGGAGCATAGATCTTCTGCTTATGAAACAAAGTAGGCGGCCATGATAGGTCCGTGCGATGCTTGTATCTGGACAGTCTGTCGAGGAGAGCTGGCGAGGCAAGAAACTGTCACGTATACACTGCAACTTTTGTTCACTGATTTATGTTTCCAAAGTTTTTTTGTTCACCAGTTAACCATAGCTTGCGTACATTTTTGCCAGAATTTTTTCCCATAAATATGCTTTCGCTTAATTTATTTATTGTGCCCTTGCAGCATTTTTAACTTAATCGAGGAGAAGGAGGGGAAAGATGTCGGAGAGGTCACGCGATCTGCGCAACTTGAATCAGGGGCCATCCACCTATGTTTATGGCATTTCATTGAAACTTCTGCATTATTGCTACACACTGCTTTGTTTTTATGTATGTATTTGAGGGTTATTTTCGTGTTTGAATGTTTTACGGTAACATCACGTATAACCACGTGGCCGACTGAAGCCAAGTCTTCGAATACGCCATCATTGCGTTTCGAGAACTTATTGTTAACATCCAATATGCAATCATTTATTTCAGGTTCAACGTCAATTTTATTCAGGGTTCAATGTATTTTTCATGTAAATTGATGCTTGAAGTACTTGACCTTGCTGTCATATTAATGTTTGATCAGGCATGTTACAAGCCTGTAACCACTCTAATTGTAAAGAGAATCTGTTTCTCAACAAGAATAATATTTATCTGAATTTAGTTTGCCGTTTCCACGTAGAAATATTGCAATTTCACATGCACCACATGGTCTCCTACGAATTTCATCCAGCGGCAACCGCCCCATCTTATTTCATGTATCATTTAAGGGTTTATGTAATTGTGTAATTAGTGTAGAGTGCAATTATTCCCGTCTTAGATGGCTCTGTGTATAAGCCATCACCACACTTCCCACATGCTGGAGGGCGAACCTCGACGAGTTTGCATTAGTGATGCCGAGTAATCACTCGTGTTAATGTATATTAAGGATATTCATTTGTAATTCGCCGTGTCCTGTCTTCAAGGAAAAACCGTCAGTCCATCCTAGCGGCTGTTGGTCCTCTTCCCTTGTGAAGGTTGTGCTTTCACGCACCTTGGTGAGATCATCCATCTAGGCATGCGCTAGATTAATTACGGGTTGGGGAGCACCCAAGCAGAATTGGCTAGTCATGACCGAGATAATCATTTCATTGGCACGTTGATGTGTACGAATAATATCAATAAAAACAAGTCTACAGTGAACTCAATTTCTTTATTCAGTAATGACAGTGTCCTAGCCACATATGTTTTATCAATTGTTTATTTCAGTGTTTTTTTTATGAAAAGTTTAGTATTGCCAACGTGTTTGTAAGTATGCATGGGTGAGACGGACACACAGAACCCACAACATCCCTGAGAACCCTGAGTCTCAATAGTGCGGTGATTGGGAAGCACTAATGGTGCCCAAATTACAAGTAAGGATTTGTATCATCGTTTGTCTCGTGTCTCACCCAACAGCATCATTACATTTATGTTGATTTGGTTTTTCCTGGTCCACAATCATCTGCAAACAATATATGATTTTCCCCAAATCCCCAAACCCATGTCATTTATCATTATGACAGTGGCAGCCGGCTGTGTAGGGCATCGCCGCAATTGCTTTGAACAAAACATGTCCTCGCCTCTTAATATGTTTCCATATATGGTATATGTGGTTACACTGCCCCTTCGCCAGTGACAAAGTTTTCCCGCATACCAACTGCCGTGCTGCAAGGTTTTGCCATGCAGGTGTTGGTATGGCGAACATTTCACGGAAAGATAACATCATGGCAGGTAGGAATGCGAAGGGTCGCTCTCTTCCCTCCTCCTGTCTGATCCAAGTGCTGTAGGAACCTTGCTTGAATCTTACTGAATTCTGTGCAACACAGATGTCTGCCGCAAATGGCGAAACCTTCCGACACTTTCCGAAGATTTACGATAACAACCATAGGTGGCTGACCAGTGTCTGGCCAACTTCCATTCTGTTTACAACGGGTCTGTATTTCGTGTGTATTATGTGGAAGTTTTTCTTTTAATTAATTCAGTGGGTGCCCTGTTGAATACATCGTGTGCGCGAAAAACATTAGCAGAGAAACTTGAAATTAAAACATTAGGCTGTTCAGTTCCGGGCCTCAATTTTACGAAAATTTACAAAAATAAAACATTCGAATACAAACGATATTTCAATAAGAAGATTTGCGATGAAACATCGCGGATTTGCGGGTGCCCAGTAAGAAATCCACGGTTTTGTTATCCATATGTATTGTTCCATGGAAAACCCTCGTGTAATACAAAAGGTGTTAAAGACTTAGGGCAAGGTTAACATTGCAACTCAGCTTGATACGGCTTATTGTTTGCTAATACATAAACATAACGAACAAGCAGAAAAAAAATTGTTACATTTTATCTAATGTTATTGACTCTCTACGATTTGCGGTGCTTCTGAACTTGCACTTAGAGGCATGACGAAGTGCATACATCCAACCCAGGAATATTTAGGGGTCTGATTGATTTAATCGGTAGCGTAGACTCTGATATCAAGAATCGTGTGGAAAGTAGTAGGCCTAACTAATTTTAAGGTATTTCAAAAACTATTAAATTGAATTACTGGATTCTATGTTTGAGGTCTGTCGGGAAGCAATTAAACACGAAGTTGATTCGGCTATATATGTCGCTCTTATTTCCGATGATACAACCAACATTTCAGATCGAAAACTGTTTTAGTTTTAAGATATGAATTTTGTGCAAAAGTTTATGAAGGATTTTGGTGGTTTTTTTTTTTTTAATTCAGAAGGACCAGATGCAAAAGCTATTTCAGAATGCATCCTCTAAGAAATATGTCCGTTAATCGGTGAAAATAAGGATAAACTTATAGCACAAAATTTTTATGGGGCTGCAGTTGTGGCGGAAAAATTAATGCCTACAAGCTAAAATAAAATATGTTTTTAGTAATGTCCGCTTCACACACTGCTGATGCACATCAGTTGAGTCTGATAATTAGCCATTGCGCTTCACAGAATAAACCCGCCAGAGTATATTTCTCTGGTATCAAGGGCATACCTGATTTTTTTATCAAATTCATAAGAACGATTGACTGTATAAGAAGAGAAAGTGGCACGTAGGATTCCAATGGCATCTCAAACAAGGTAGAATTTTAAGTCTAGGATTTGAAAATAGGGAGTAGTTAATTCAGTGTTTTGAACCACTAAAGAGTGGCTAAAGAAAAGAAACTGGTTGTAAGGTCTGTGGGTTCAGTCATTTTCTTAAAGATAATGAATTCAATTTCTGGCACACATTTTTTCACAGAATCATGCCTCATGTTGGCATTCTATTCAAACAAGTGTAGCCTCGTCAAGCGAATTCTTTAAGTATTAAAAATGGTGGTGGAATGTTTTGTATAATTTGTACAGAGCATGCGAGATAGCATTGAATCTATTTACAGCGACCTTAAATTTGACGAAATGACTGAAAGTGCTCCTAAACGATGTAGGCATAAAGATTTATAAGTTCGGCTGCAAAAGAAATTTGTGATGTAATAATAACACAAAGACAGGTTCGAAAACTTAGAGTATTATGATACGGCTAAATTGAGAGATGGTGGAAACTTGGCTGCTTATTCATCTATATTTCCTGATAAACTATTAGATATTTCTGTATGCCAACTTATCCTGTTTTCAACAAAAAAGGACTGAAATCAAAACTTTCAGTTTTGTATGAAAGACAGGAATTTCGGCAAATTCGTGGCACCTTACTGTTGTTAAATTTGATTACGAAGGACAACATAGAGGACACATTTCAGTAAGTAACTGAACTACTTGTATTACCTACCTCACCAATGACAAACGCTGAAGCAGGACATTGTTTTTCAGCTTTGAAAAGGGTAAAGACATATTTTAGGAGCACTATGTGTCACGATCGCCTAACTGCATTGGCAATGCTATCAATAGAAAAAGAAATGGTAAAAAATATTCCCGACTTCAACGACAGAGTGCTTGAAAAGTTGGTTACTAAGAAAAATCGCAGTATGAATTTTAATTTAAGACGTAAACTAAATTAAATGACTTTTTACAGTGTAGATCTGATAGTTTCACTTCTGGTATTCATAATGTTGAAACATTTTGGCTGAAACCTACCTCTCCTGGATAATTTTTATAATTGTTTATTGTGTTTTTTTCCTGTGGTCTATAAAATGCAATAATCTAAAAATTTTGTCTGTATTCTCTGAAGAAATAAAAACTAATATTTTTGGTTCTAGTATACAGGCAGAGTCATCAGCTGTGCGACAAATGGCGAGAGGACGTTCCTTGCAAAATATCAGTTAGAAAATCGTCTGCTCGTGGGGACATGTGTCTGATGGACAGTTTACGCCATGGGAGCAATACCACCACCAGCAAAAAACAACTACTGTGCTGCTTGCTGACTTCGAGCACAAGGTACCAGGCACACATCAGCAATGTCTGCAACATCTGCTGGACCAGTATGGCAGTGTGTTCCACACTGAGGGGAAACTGCAGCGCACCGACTTCACGAAGCACACGATTGTCACAATGCACGAGGACCCGGTGCACTACAAGCCACGAGACCAACGTATTTTCTTTCGTTGTGTCAGCAACCAGCAGGTATGAACCTACACAAAGTCTCTATAATTCAGATATTACCCTTGCTCCAAAAAAAGTTGGCGAATGGCGATTCTGAGTCGATTTCTGCCCCTCAACCAAATTGCAGTAAACACGCTGCCACCAGTCATAATCCTGAAAGACACTTTGTCAACATTAGGGCTGGCTACAGTATTCACATAAATTGATTTAAAGTCCGGATATTGGCAAGCTCCTATCCGCCTACAGGACAGAAAGAAAACAGCATTTACTACCCCAAATGGAAGTAGATTTCAGTTTGTAGCCATTCCATTTGGTTTAAAGTGTGCCCCTGCAACATTTCAGAACATAATGATTAATGTATTGGATCGATTTATTAGAGACATTTTGCAGTAGTATATTTGGATGATGTACTTGTTTGGTCTAACAGCGGGGAAGAGTATTTGTACTATTTGAGCCTTGTGTTTGAACGGCTCGAACGTAATAAACTTACTTGCAAAGTGGAAAAGTGTAAGTTGGGTATGAGTAGAATGGAGTTTGTTGGAAATTATGTAACAGCAAACGGACACGAACCAGAACAACAACACATACAGGACATTCAAAACAAACTCACACCCAGATCATGTAAACAAGTCAGGGAATTCTTTGCCTTAAGTAATTGGTTAAAGGAACTTGTCCCAAACTTTTCCATAATCACTGCACTGTTGGCTGCTTTGCTGTGTGAGCAACGTTAATTTGTCTGGACACCTCAAGCCGATAAATCTTTTAAAGACATTAAAATTGCATTCCAGAACTGTAATCCACTGTCTAGATTCAACCCAGAGTTACCCATAGTTGTACAAACAGATGCCAGTCAAGAAGGCATTGGGGCCATGCTGTATCAGGAGGGAACCCACAGGGAAAAACATATCATCAGTTACCACAGTGCAAAGTTTGAGGATGCAGAACGTAAATCTCACATTAATGAAGAAGAATATTTGGCCATTGTACATGCATTGCGAAAGTACAGGCCGTACATGCTAGGAAGGCAGTTTACACTTAAAACTGACATCCGATGCCTTGTATAGTTAGAGGAATGCATAACGGAAAAAGCAAACTTGCCAGCTTAGGACTGTTACTGCAGGAATATGATTTCAAAGTAGAACATGTGGCGGGGAAAACCAACGGGCTCGCGGACACGTTGTCCAGTATTCCTTGTCCGAATCTAACAGTAACTGACGATGCAGAGTGGGAAGAAGCACTACCACCTTGCTGTGCAATACCAACTGCAGAAACACAAACTCCCATTATACTAAACATTGTTGCCACACCACCTGGCGAAATTGTTTCCTTGAATGTACGTGACGTGTTAAGAGAGGTACACACTGCACAAGAAAATTCCCCTGATGCTACTCAACTTCCTAAAACACTGCACCACACATTACACAGAACACTGGAGAATAATCGACAGGGAAATACAAGCCAAACCACCTAGTAACTGTGCGCGAAGGCAGACGTATGTGTCAAAAGAGAAATGGGAACTTGTGTTAAAGTATGCACACGACAGTTTCCGCATGGACACCCAGGATCCAAGCAAACATGAAGGAACATGCAGAAATTTTTTCACTGGCCAGGGATTCAAGGAGATGTCCGGAAACATGTACAGAGCGGTGTCACATGTAACACCAGTAAGCTGCAGGGAGCAGACGGCGATACTCCACAACAGCCAAGGCTTCCAACCAAGCCTTTCAAAACAGTAGCTATCGACACAATGGACCCGTACTCACGTACGAAAACTGGGAAAAGTTTTCTTGTTGCCACTGATTTGTTTAACCATTGGACCGAGGCATTTTCCATCAGCAATGTTCGTGCACACACGGTCACACAGGTAATGCAGAACGAGTTTTTCCCGAGGTGGGGACAACCCGAGTATTTGTTGACAGACAGTGGAACACAGTTTGTAAGGTAAAAATGGAGGGAGTACTGTACCAGGTGGGGAACAGAACACCATACCACCCCAGCATGCCATCTCAGGGCTAACTCAACCAAGAGACGTAACCAAGACATCAAAATCCAATTACGTGTCCGGTTAGGCAAAGATCACATTAGGTGGGCTGAATTGATCCGCGAGGTAATGTTTTGCCTATAGAATAGAGTGAATGCGACAACCTGGAAAACACCTGCCGAGATGGTACAAGTTCGCGAACTCTGTGCCCCCGGAGTACCTTGCGAAAACCCGCCCAGGTCACGTGAACAAATTGTTCAAAACCAGCCAAATAAATGTAGAAGCCAGGGCGAACCAGATCAGTTATTGTAATGTGTGGGTACCAGATAACAAAAGGGCCCCACTCGAACTTGTACCCGTGCTGTACATGTATGTAAGAGATAACTTGTTATCGGCCAGGGCAAAGAAGTACTGTGCTCGAATGGCACCTAGATTGACAGGGTCAGTGAGAGTGGTGGAAAAGATGGGAAATTCCACATATCTAGTGAATTGGGGACCCACACGTAGAACGAAACGGCACAGTGATGACCTTCGGATAGCTCGACCATCAGCAGGGAAGAGAGGAAAGGAGACGATGTTACGTCCAGTACCACAGCTAGTTCGGAGAATTTCACCAGGGAGTACACAGGGAAGTGTCAACACGTTCACCGAAGAGAACAATAACACTAACACAGGAACACCCAGCCAAAGAAATGAACTGTCATTTGAGGGTTTTGCACATACAGAACACTCAACACATAGTAATGAGGAGGTGGAATCAAGTAGTTCCACAACATCATTTCTGTGTTTTCTGTTAATGCCTGTAACAACACAACAATTCAGAGTGAACATAAGGGGTTTCCAAGGGTACATGAAGGACGTTGTAAAAATAAGTGCACATATATATGTCAACACAACCAGTGCCAGTGAGTTGCTTTTTGAGGAGTTTCCCCAGGTCGCAGCTGAATTTGGTTGCAAACAAAGTGTAAATGTAAATCTTGATACCACTTGTGAAGGCGAGATGCCCTTTAGAGACTTTACAGTTCTCGCAGGGGAGAGCCTAGTGGGGCAAGAGAGATTTAAAGGGTCTGGGGAAACTAGCAGGGCAGTGAATGTGACGTCAAGTGTCAGCAAATCGCAACACAACACTCGCAAGAGGCGAGCCGAGTCACCACCACGTACCCGCATTGTTGTTCCTGCCTTCACCACCACTCCCTTCAAACACCGAGGAAACCGACGACCTCCGAGGCCATGTCTTCTTTGCCCTTAATCGGCAACCATCCAGGCAGAGCCTGCCATAGCAATGTTGCATTTTTCGCACCATCTTGGCCTTCGAGAGAGTGGTCGTTTGACTCCGGCTAACAGCAAGCGGTGCTAGAGCCCATGACAGCGCTCTCCACGCACTTGTCACGTGTCCCACACCTGCACAAAGAGGCCAATAATCATTCTGAACTTCCACATAAATATTTTTTCCAGTGTAAAATGTATTATATTGTATTTGCAGGGTTTAATATGTCTTAAAATGTGTTCAAGTGTTTGCTACTATTTTCACATTGTTTGGGTAAAAAATTCAAAGTGCCCGCGGCACTGAGATTAAGAACACTGATATTCCGGCATGAATGAAGTCATTAAAAGACACTAAATTAATATGAAAATTCATGAGTAAATTATAAAAATATAAAACAGTATTTCAATTTAATTTGTGCCATTCTTTTTTCAATAATTAATTATTTTACTCAGAGTGCATAGCACTTCGGCCTGTGTGAACCCCGTAGGCTGCCTTGATAGGTCCATGCTATGCTTGCCTCTGGACAGTCTGACGAGGAAAGCTGGCGAGGTAAGACACTGTCACATATGCACTAAAACATCTGTTCACTGATTTAGGTTTCCATAGTTGTTTAGTTTACCGGTTAACCTTTGCTTGCATATGTTTTTGCCAGACATTTTCCTCAGCATTATGCTTCCACTTTATTAATTTATTGCATCCTTGCACCATTTTTAACTAAATTGAGGAGGCGTATAAAGGCATCGGAGAGGTCACACGATACTCACAATTTGAATCAGGTGCCATCCGCCTATGTTTATGGCATTTCAACGTAACTTCTCTGCATTATTGCTAGTGCAATTTTAAGGGCTTTATTTTTAGGTATGTATTTGAGTATAATTTTCATGTTTGAATATTTTACGGCAACATCACGTATAACCATGTGGCCGGCCGATGCCAAGTATTTGTATACACCATCATTGCGTTTTGAGAGCTTATTTATGTAACACTGAATGTGCAATATTTTATTAAGGGTTCTATGTTCAATTTTTGTGAGGGTTGCATGTAATTTCACGTACATTGATGATTTTTCTACTAGACCACATGGTCATGTTAATGATTGATTTTACCGCCATTAGGCATGTTACAAGCCTGTAACCACTTCAATTGTAAAGAGAATAATTTTCTCAGTAAGAATAATCCTTTTTTGTCTGACTTAAATTCGCTGTTTCCATGCAGAAATTTTGCAATTTCACCAGTACCATGTGGTCCACTACGAACTTCATCCAACGGCATCCACGCCATCTAAGCTCGTTTTCACACATGTTTGTGTTTATTGTGAATTCTCATCTCGTGTATCATCTTGTTTCATGTATCTTTTAAGGGTTTATGTAATTTTGTAATTAGTGTATTGTGCAATTATTCCCATCCTTGCCGGCTCTGTGTTATAGGCCGTCATCACACTACCCACATGCTGAAGGGCGAGATCCGACGATTTTGCATTAGTGATGCCGAGTGTTCAAACGTGTTAATGTATCAAGGGTTTCATTTGTAATTCACCGTGTCCTGTCTTCAGGGCAAAACCGCCAGTCCACCCTAGCGGCTGTCGGCCCTCTTCGCTTGTGAAGGTTGTGCTTTCATGCACCACGGTGAGTTCATCCATCTAGGCGTGCACTAGATTAATTGCCGGCTGTGAACACCCAAGCAGAATTGGCTAGTCATAATCGAGATTATCATAATTTCTTTGGCGCGTTAATGTGTATGCTTAGTAACAATAAAAACAAGTCTACAGTGATCTTAACTCTTTTATTCAATAGTGGCGGTGTCCTAGCAACATATATTGTTTTCAAGTGTTGTTTAGTACAAATGTAGTATTGCCTATGTGTTTGTAAGTATGCATGGGTATGATGGACGCACAGAACTCACAGCATCCCTAAGAACCCTGAGTCTCAATAGTGCAAAGATTGGGAAGCACCATTGGCGCCCATATTACCAGTATGCATTTGTGTCATTGTTCATCTCGTGTCTCACCCGACGGTGCCAAACTACATTTTTCGGATTGTAGGTCAAGGAGTTTTGATGGTAAGCTTGTGAGGAAAATTAGTACAGTTTATAATAGTCTGAATGGCTTTTCCAAATTTTACATTGTGTTTGTTTGGAGGGATAAGCATGAATTTCGTTCTCATTTTACAAAACACTACTACATCTTCAAGTAAATAAATAAATTGGATCTGAAGTCTTTATAAAATCTCTCAATTTACATTTTGCAAAAGTAAACAACAACCAAATTCATTTTTAAACAATTTAAATATTACAAAGTTTATTTATAGTAAATAAATATATTTAACACTGCTTTTAAATTTACATAACCTCTATTCGACAGAGACTAATATTCTCTGAACTTGGTTCGAGATTTCAAACCGCCGAATTCGGCTGTTTGAAATTAAGTGAATCTCACTCTCCAGTAAAGCTCCGAACGTGAATGGTGCAACTGTTTCCTGTGTCGATCTTAGATACGATTTCGGATCAAGTTTCGAACCACAGTAATGCAACTGGCTATTAGCCATTTAAAAATGTCAAATATGGCGAATGCTTTTAATGTACTGGCAAAATTAAACTTCGTGGTCAACATGAGTGAAAATGGGGGAAAAAAAATTTCGGCAGACCTTCAAAATATATCTGGAGGCTTCTGATTTGAAAGCCCAAACTTAACAAAGTAAGATTTTCGATTTTCTTACATATAGGCCATGTCTAAACTCGGAAGTGTGCTCAAGGCATCACTTCAATTGCCATGTCCCCTGTCCTCGGTCCTCTCCGACGTCTCGAGCACTGATTGGCCGACATGATCATGTGACATCACGAGCCATGTCCCCGCTTTACCTTGCATGTCCTCTGTCCACGGTCCTCTGCAGATTGGTAAATTTTTAATTCTTTGCCTTCGGTTGTCCCCAGGCCTCTAGATTTCATGGAGGAGTAATAAGAACAATTTTCTGGCAAAATACGTGCATAATATGCACTAGTAAAACACAACATTTGTAAATATAATATACATCGAAGCGTATGTGAGATGTGCCAATGCCGAGCGGGGCTAATATTGTAAATAATAAATATGCGCCTTGCAATTACGGCTTGAATTCTTCAGTAAGAACTGATATTTCAGAAATGCAAAATTTAGGGAAAATTTATTCCAATGAAGGAATACAATTTTGGATAAAAACACAATATGAATTTAAAGAAAATATTTTCAAATAACCGATAAGCAAAATCACTAAACTAATATAATAATCAAAATCGCTTCCAAATCAAGAACTTAAAATTATACAAGCCAAATACTCGTGAATCTAAACAAAAAAGTAAAAACAAAATGGTGCAAATAATGTACTGCCATCTGTTATCTGATTTCGAAACCGACTTGTAGGGACTACTATTGATATATTTTGTATCATCAAACTGTGCGCGAGTGTAAACATCAGCAAGTACAGAGGGCACTGCAATTGTAACACGGCCTTCACTCTAACCCTGGCCGTTGCCTATGCTGTTCGTAAAGGCCGGGAAAGAGACGTTTTTCAGCATAAAAATACGGGCCGGCGTGTTTCACCTGTTGCCCGCTAGATGTCTCTCTTTTGGGCTGTTGTTTCTTAAATAATATAATGTACAATGTATCAGATGTTAACAAATTTTTTAATTGTGCGGCTTTGTGTGCTGTTTAAAATGTCATTTATTGTGTATCATTTTTCAAAAATCATTCAGAAAGTCACGCGTGTTCTTCCCCACCCCCGCTTCTCTATAGCGCATCTCGCCACCACACTCTGCGACTGATCGCAGTAGTGTAGGGAAGTGTCAGTGCAACGCATGGTGTAAGTTTGGCAAATGTAAGCTGGGGCAGGCAGTGCGGTGTCTACATTTCTGTCCAGCCGAACTGCAACAAAACTTCCCAGCGGAGTGATACATCAGAGTTCTAAAATATTTTTAGACTTATTAAAAGGGAATCTGGACACGCAAAGGGATACGTGGTCACATGTTGAATAATGGCAGCGTATGCACCAATCAGTTCCTACAAATATTATTTTTTTTGGAGTGTTTTGTTAAAGTGTATTTTTGGTTCATCCCCATCAATTTATGTTCACGCCATTTCATACTATGTTAGCAAGGTAGGTGATATTTATTAAAGTTTTATTATTCTTATCCAGTGTTTTTGTCCATTCATGCAGCTGTTAAGACAAGTTACGTTGTAGCAAGTGTGCAAGTAGTTCCTCGTTGGCGCGAAGCCCGCTCTCACACCAGGGTGGCAAGGCAGTCAGCGAGTAGCCATTAGAGGGGTTTGTTTGCGTGCTACCGCGCTCCACGTATCCCACGCCCAGGTGGACAACAATGTTTGTACCGATCATTTCACTGCAATAGACTTTGACATAAAGGAACAATTTCCGTTTTAGCTGCCCAGGACACCACCCCTCGACTCCCATGGAATATCATCGCCCGTGGAGTATTTCATTCTTTCAGCACACTTACAAGTCAAGTAAGCTTAACAGCATTTTTGTAAGTATTATCGTCGCCACAAGTTGCAAGCGTGCAGTGAGTGAAGTGATTTGGGCGGCTCTTAAGAGCCGATGAGGGTGATTGAGGTGAATATGGAGGCGCCGGAATGGATGGGTGGGGGAAACGGGAGGTCCCCGAGAAAACCCGCCGCCCAATGGCATCGTCCGGATCAATTCCTACTTGCGAAAATCCAGTGACCCGGCCGGGGATTGAGCCCGGTTGGCCTTGGTGGGAGGTGAGCATACTAATCGCTCAGCCACCACTGCCCCCCCCCCCCCCTCTTGAAAGCACGCAGCTATGTAAAGTTGTCTCCTGTAGGGATATGTAATGTGCAAGGTCTATTAAAAGTGTGACATGGACCACTGACGTGTTCTTTTTAATTCGGTAGCCGAGAGGCATTAAAGTGTTTGTGCCCTCATTATCTCGCCAATTTCTCACAAGTGTTCATGTATGTAATTTTCAGGGTCATCTTATAATTAATGTGTGCTGCAATGTTTAAAGTGTTCTATGTGTATGGGCATGTGGTTTCAAGAATCATTTTCTATCTTTTATAAGGTGTATGGACCGCCAGAAGAGTCTCTTGTTTAACAAACACCTTTGTTAACAAGGCCAGCAACATTCAAGTGAACGTCAACATCATGGTGGGAGTGTTGTGCCCGAGTGATCGGTCCGCAGCACCCCAAGAACACAAAGGGCCTTCAAGCTCTACTGCAACTTCAACTTTGACGCCGCCCAAGCGACGTCTGGCACCTACCGGGTATATTTCTACAACATATTTCCTAATCCTACATCTCACAGCCCATATCTCACCAATTTAACCTCAGTTCACAGTCCCAGGCACCGTCAAAATGTATAAGAGAGAAAATTATCAATGTGGTTTAAATACATATTAATGGTAAACTTTTGGCACCTGTAGAACATTGACATGTGTTCAAAAATTTTGTTAAGGAAAAAGTAATTCCAGTCATTTGGAATGGTCAACTGTTGCATACCAAACTGTACCTATGATTCATCAAAATGTGAAGAAAAAAAATGCCACTTTCCATACTTTCCCCATTGCAATTAGAGGTAAAAGAGAAATAGAGAATAGTATTTCAAGCCAAAGTATCCTAGAAAGTATAGCGCCGGATCAAAGTTGTAGTTTTCGTGGTGCGTCTCAAAATTTGGTAGTTATTGATGACAGATGTGGAAAATGTAATCGAAAAGTACGAAATGGTGTTTTCTGTGAATCTTGTGATTGCTGGTTCAACTTTAAGAGGTGCAGCAATATTAATGAAGATGAAATCCCTGATCACGAATGGCAGTGCTCAACATGTTGTGAAAACAAAAATGGTGGCATAGATCATGTGCTTAGTCAAAGTGACTGTGAGACTGAGCTTAGGTTGGTGAAACTAGGCCTGTGAAAACTAACGTAGAATCAAATTCTTGGGCAAAGGTCTTGCGTATGAAGGGTAACGAGTGTTCTTGTGTACCGCACCAAGCAAGATTTAATAACAACCCTCGGACTCATGTTTCAAGTTTGCTTACATTGAATAGATTCTCTGTCCTGCAAGTACACAATTATAACGAAGCTTCATCTAAACAACTCCCACCAACCGTAAGTAATCATACATTGAAACCTTGTCAGAAAAAGCCTTCGGTGGGTAAAGTTCAAATATTCATGGACAGCCAGGGTCGTGGTCGTGCAAGTAAAGTGCTTGATAAATTAAATACTCATGAAATGTGTTCATCTGTTAAACCTGGTCTGTTAAACCTGGTGCACCCCTAAAATAAGTTATAAATGGAATCTCGGACACTTGCGCTACTTTTAGCAATAAGGATTCAGTTGTTATCTTAGGTGGCACGAACTATATAGCAAAAAATGAAGGTGTAAAACTTATGAAGTCTTTAAAATACAATTTAGCAATGTTAACACACACAAATGTTGCTCTTATTGACATACTTTTTAGGTATGACTTCGCTAAGGAATCCTGTGTAAATAACGGAATAGTGTCTGTAAACAACAAAATTCACAAGTTGTGTAGTCACGTTCAGAATGTTTCCCTTATAATGAGTAGTGAACTGGGCAGAGATTGTCATACAAAGCATAGCATGCATCTCAATGGCCTGGGAAAAAAGAAAATTGCAGAAAAAATTAAAAACATTGTCAGTAGTCTTAAGCCTAACACAGATGCAATTGCTATGGAAATGCACGGAAATTAAAAAATTTTGTCAATTCTACCATTATTACTTCACAGTTGCAAACTGGATTGGCAACCCTCAAATTCAAAAGTTAGGTCAATAAATAAGAAACCTGTCGTTGGCAATAAACAAGATGTACCTAATCTCGCATATTCTAAAAATTTTCTCAAAGTTATGCACCACAATGTGTGCAGTTTTTACAACAAAAAAAGTGTTGTTAGAATCCGTTATATATTCATCACCTACAGATATTTTATGTATTTCAGAACATTGGCTTTCTATGAACAACATAGATTTTTGCAATATTAATGACTATTTTTTGCCTTCAAGTTATTGTAGATCCAGCTCTAGAGGTGGAGGAGAGTGTATATTTTTAAAAAGTGTTCTTGCTTGTAAAACGATTGATGTAAGTAATTTGTGTATGGAAAAAACCTTTGAATGTTGTTGTGTAGCGATAGGCAATCTAAATATCAGTATAGCAGTTGTTTATAGATCTCCCAGTTCAAACTGAATATGATTCTTTTTTTAAAGATATTGAATCGGTTATAAAAAGAATCTTCAATCATAAGAGATATGTGTTAGTATGTAGTGACTTTAACATAAATTTTAATGACTGTAGTACACTTAGCACTAGGCTACTGAATGTATTCAAGCAATTCAACCTGTCAATTACTATTACCGACTCTACTCGACATTCAAAAAATGGTAGCAAATGTATTGATAATATTGTAACCAATATAAATCCACCATTCTGTTCAGCTTACAATATAGAAACATTTATTTCTGATCGCATGGCTCAAAAAATTTGTATAAACCTAGACTTATTAGACTCTCAAAAAACATTTGGAATATCAAAATCTTATTTCATTCATAGAAGGAATTTTAGTGCTGAAAACATGCAAGTATTCAATAGTATATTGTTACATGAAACCTGTCAGAATTCTGATGTGTGTGCTTACAAAAAGTACAACAAAATCTATAAAAAACTTGTTGTAGCAGCCAAAAAGCTAAGAAATGATAAAAAAATTAAAAACTTCTAATAACAAATCAAAGATCATGTGGAACATGATAAACAATGAAATAAAACAAGTGCATCAAAAAGAAATCCTTTTATCTGTAAATAGAAAAACTATTGAAAATAAACACAACATTGCACAAATTTTTAATAATAACTTTTCTACAGTTGCATTAAAACTCCCAGCTTCTAATATTATTGGCCTTAACCTTAAGAAAGAATTAATTTCCAGGAGCATACACAGTAGCTTTACTTTCACAAGTATAAATGAAAATTCTTTAACTGAGATAATCAAATGTCTAAAAAACAAGAACTCAGTAGGTATTGATGATGTTTTAGTAAAGTAAATAAAATTCTGTGTACATAGTCTGACATTAACTTTCACTATTATATTCAACAAATGCTTAAATAATGGTATTTTTCCTGATAGTCTAACAGCAGCTAAAGTCATTCCCCTTCACAAAAAAAGGCAGTGAAACTGATGCAGGCAATGACAGGCCAATTTCTCTCTTAACTGCATTTTCCAAAATTTCATAAAAATAATATATATATAATCAGTTGTCAGCATATTAAAAAAATAATATTATCTCAAGTAATCATTTTGGCTTTCAGCAAAAGAAATCTACAGAGCAAGCCCTCTGTCACGTTGTAAACAAGGCCCTAGAAGAATTAGGCAACAAATACCTTGTAGCAGGAATTTTTGCTGATCTTTTCAAGGCCTTTGATTGGGTCAATCATAAATTAATTCTTCGGAAAATGATACGTTATGGTATTAAAGACTCTTCACTTCAAGTGTTCAAATCTTACCTTTCTAATAGAACTCAGCAAGTTTGCCTTTCTCAATGTAACAACAAAAATAATTTTATGAATACAGATCCAATATTTCTGATGTAAAAATAGGTGTACCTCAAGGATCTATTTTAGGACCAGTGTTGTTTTTAATATTTGTTAATGATTTTCCAACTTGTCTAAAAAATAGTAATGCAGTTATGTTTGCTGATGACACATCTATAAACATAAGCGAGGGAAACTGTGAAGAGCTCCTTGCTAACACCAGAACCACTTTACAGGAAATGGTGACATGGTTTAGAAATAATAAATTGACTCTTAATATAGCAAAATCTTCGTTTATGTATTTCTCTCCCAAAATACCATCCTCCAACATCAATTCTATTGAAATTCCGATATTACATAATAAGGAAGTCCTTCCTACTGTTGACGCTGGCTAACAGCCAATGGCGCTAGAGCCCATGACGGCACTCACGTGTCACGTGTCCCGCAAGTGCGCGAAGAGGCCGATAATTTTGAATTTTCCTATAAATGTTAATTTCAGGGTAAAATGTGTTATATTGTCTATACACTGTTTAATATGTCTTAAAATATTTTAAAGTGCTTGTACTAATTTTAATGGTGTGGTTATGAATATTCAAAGTGCCCGCTGCACTGAGATTAAGAACACTTAATATTCTGGTATGAATGCCATCACAAAGAGACATTAAAATAATAATGAAATTCATAAGAAAGTTATAGAAATGTAAAACAATATCTAATTTAATTTGTGCCATTTTATTTTCAATATAAAATATTTCACTCTACGTGCATAGCACTTCCGTTTATGTGAACCCCGTAGGCGGCCATGGATAAGCGTCGCACGGACCGTGCGATGCTTGTCTCTAGACAGTCTGTAGAGGAGAGCTGGCGAGGTAAGACACTGTCACGTACGCACTACAACTATTGTTCACTGATGTAGGTTTCTATAGTCAATGTAGTTTACCGGTTGATCTTTGCTTGAGTACGTTTTTGCCAGACATTTTCCCCAGCATTACGCGTCCGCTTTACTAATTCTCATGCCCTTGTGGCATTTTTAACTTAATCGAGGAGAAGGAGGAGAAAGATGTCGGAGAGGTCACGCGACCCATGCATTTTGAATCAGATGCCATCTGCCTATATTTATGGCATTTCAATGTAACTTCTCCATAAACGCTACACACAATTTTAAGAGATTTATTCTTATGTATGTATTTGAGGGTAATTTTCGTGTTTGACAATTTTACAGTATCATCACGTATAACCACGTGGCCGACTGAAGCCAAGTCATTGTATAAGTCATAATTGCATTTTAAGAGCTTATTTATATAACATTGAATGTGCAATAATTTATTTTAGGGTTCTATGTCAGTTTTGTTCAGGGTTCAGTGTATTTGTCACGTAAATAGATACTTTTGTACTTGACCACGTGGTCATAATAATGTTTGATTTCACCGCCATCAGGCATGTTACAATCCTGTAACAATGCTAATCGTAAAGCGAATCACTTGCTCAACACGAATAATATTTTATCTGAATTTAGTGTGCCGTTTCCACGCAGAAATATTGCACTTTCACCTGCACCACGTGGTCCGCAATGAACTTCATCCAGCGGCATCCGCACCACCTAAACTTGTTTTCACACATATGTGTGTTTATTGTGAATATTCATCTCGTGTCCCATCTTATTTCATGTATCATTTAAGGGTTTATGTAATTGTGTAATTAGTGTACGGTGCAATTATTCCCGTTCTAGCCGGCTCTATGTATAGGCTGTCACCACGCTAACCACATGCTGGAGGGTGAGCCCCAACGAGTTTGCATTAGTGATGCTGAGTAATCACGCATATTAATGTGTATTAAGGGTTTTCATTTGTAATTCACTGTGTCCTGTCTTCAGGGAAAAACTGCCAGTCCACCCTAGCGGCTGTCAGCCCTCTTCCCTTGTGAAGGCTGTGATTTCACACACCTTGGTGAGATCGTCCATTTAGGCATGTGCTAAGTTAATTACGGGCTGGGGAGCACCCAAGCGGAATTAGCAAGTCATGACCGAGATAATCATTTCATTGGCACGTTGATGTGTATGAACAATAGCATTAAAAACAAGTCTACAGTGAACTCAAATTTTTATTCAGTAGTGACAGTGTCCTAGCCACATATGTTTTATCAATTGTTTATTTCAGTAATTTAATTAAAAGTTTATTATTGCCAACGTGTTTGTACGTACACACGGGTGAGACGGACACATCCCTGAGAACCCTGGGTCTAAATAGTGCAATGATTGAGAAGCACCACTGACATCCAAATTACCAGTAAGTATTTGTGTCATCGTTCGTCTCGTGTCTCACCCGACGGCATCACTGTAAAAGATACTAAACTACTTGGTCTGACAATTGACTGTAACTTTAAATAGAAAGCACATATTGCAACGCTATGCAACATATTAATTTCTTATTGCTTTGCTTTTTACTCCATCAAGAAAACATGTTCTCTGGAAGCAGTTAAATCACTATACTTTGCCAATGTCCACTCTATATTGAAATATGGCATAATATTTTGGGGTGTGTCTCATTGGAAAAAGGTCTTCAAAGCCCAAAAAAATATTATATGCATTATAGCCAACGTTAAAGCCCCCACTTTTTGCAAACTTTACTTCAAAAAGCTAAACATTCTCACACTTCCTAGCATATACATTTACAACATTATTATTTTTGGATTAACTAACTTAAATTATTGCATAAAGAAGGATATATATTCTTACAACACAAGATAAAAGAAAGACATTCCTATTACAGCGCACCGAAAAAAGAAATCAATAAAATTAATTAATAAACTACCAACAACACTGAAACAGTCTTTGAAGGACAATAAGTCTGTTTTCAAGAAATTGCTAAAAAAAAAAAAAAATCTTAGAAAATGCATATTATAGTATAGATGAATATTTTTAGCGAACATAATGTGCTATAAAGATTTGCTGCTGTGTAATGTTTAGTGCAAAGGACAAAAAAAAGCACTTTAGCGTTGATTCCTTGAACTAAAAAGTCTCGTATCTCAAATTCTCTCTGTTCCGGCCTTGAGATATTACGTAGGCTACGCTCTGGCACACTCTAGTTCACTTTACTGAATCGAGACTTGTGACTTGTCTTCTTTAAGCGTTCTGCATTATTTCTCTGGCAAAAAAATGAATAAATAGCAAAAAATTAAATATTGTTGGCTTTTCACTTTCCTCGAATAAATTTACAGTAGTTTATGGAATGTTAACGTATTTTAATTTGTTACATTTTTTCATGATTAAAAACATTGTTATGTGCAAATCACAGTATTTAATACTATACACACAATTAACCTAAATGTAATGTGAACATAGTAACATCATAATATATGTTCCATATCAAGTGGAATATTGCTGCTATTACACATTTCACAATCGCAATGATCAAGTTAAGTCGATAAAATATTTCTAACACTGTGCTTCAAAAACAACAAATATATCTGGATATTTTTGAGGTTAGACTTGAAAACAACATGGCTGCCAGAGAGGGTGCGAGCATGAGCACCGAGTGTACATTGTCGTTCACTCTCCCTCTTGCGCTCTCTTCTCGGAGTTGGGACAGCAGAGAGGACTCTGTGACGTCAAGAGTGAGTGAGAGAGAGAGTTATCTCTCTGCGAATTGGGACACGGCCATAGCTTAAAACATCCGCAACTTTCTCTTACTAAATAGTAAATTTAAAATGAAGAAATGAACATAGTTGTCAAATAAATGGTCAATATTAAGACATCTCTAAAAATAAGTGTATTTCAGCAGAAAATTTGTTTTCCTGCACAGTCACCTCTATTATTTCATTTTACTTATACATATCCTGAGACCAAACTTTAAAATTCTTTTAGTTTTTTTTTCGTTACATAATTTCTTGGCATTCAAAAGGCAGTCACTTATGCTCTATCACACCACAAACAAGGATTTTCGACAAGTAGCACCTCGTGCAAAATGACTAACTACCTTGTCTTTGTCTATCAAAATATCCCTATGTATGTGCATTAATGCAAAGCCATTGAGACATTTCTGCCCATAGCGTGACCGGAGCCAAGTTTTAATTCTTCGCAAAGTGGAAAAAGTACGCTCTGGACTAGCAACACTCGCAGGCAAGCAAGACAATATACACAGATAATTTCTAATGTTAGGATACAGCACGCTGTCCCACTCTACTGCTTCACTACAAAACTGTGGAAGACGCTCATTTTTCCCGTGCCGCATTTTTCATTTAGCTGTCCACAAAGAAAACTCTGCTTTCAGGTGGTTTTGCAGATCGTTTTCATTTACCGCAAACAAGCTACAGTACCTATTTGCCAAGAATTTCATGTTTTCTTCTGCTTTGTCATCTCCATGGCCACGTAAAAACACATTCAATCTATAAACGTCAATGACTTCACTGGGGAAACATGACTTGAGATCTTCGACTATAGCTTCTAGTATAGGTATGAACACAGATTTTCTGAAGTATTATTCAGCAGTATTTGCAGGAACATTGCAGTGGAATGTTTGCCTCTTGGTGGTACGAGGTACAGTGATCATCACACTTAAAGCGTTTGCAGATTCCTTGGCTTAAAAGAAAAAAGGGCTCTAAAGTCCTCACCAATTCGAAGTTAGTTTCTTTTCTCGCTCTACACACTAATTGTGTCTTCGTTGGTATCAAAGGCAGTTTGCCTGTCTAGTTTCATTTTGAAGATGCAGTAAAAAAGGAAATTGCTTGGTTCATTATTCCGATTGTATTTCTGACACATTGAACAGTGATGAGTTGGATAGTGATAAATTCAGTGCGTGATTGTAGCAGGGACAACGAATTGCATGAACTATTACCTTCTGAATTTCTGTAATGGCACCACAGAGTTCTGAAATCATTACACTGCATCTATCAGTTGTTATTCCAACACAGTCTCTCGGATTTATGTGCAAATTTTGTAGCATCTTGAGAAAAATCTGACCGAACCTCACACCAGTAAGTACTGGTTCTAAAAGTTCATCCTCTTCTTGTTCATGTTCGTCTTGATCAGAGTCACTTTGTGGAGATAGTAATTTTTCTTGTTTCCTTGGATTAATGAATCCCACAAATTCCTCTCTTATGTGGTTTTTATATTCGTACCTCAGTACGAGAGACAGCTGAGAAATGTGTGACACATTGGTCGTTTCATCTAACAAAATACTGTAGAATTTGGATTATGTCTGTAACACAGGATATGGTAAATAGAAAAACGTTTTAAGAAGAACTTGAAGTTACTTCTTACATGCTAAGTCAGCAATAAATCAATGAATACATCTAAGGGAGATAGTCTCAGCCGTAAGTAGTTAATGTCAATTTACATATATCATTGAAATATTTAAATGCGTAATATTTATAGTGGTGCTATCTGCTGTGTTAAAAAAATTTAGAGCGAATTCTTCATGCATGCATTCACACACACACAATTGTGCACACTCGTATTTTTAGAAGTTTCTGTACCTTAACGTCGCTACTTTATGGCCGAACTCAGTAACGGAGCATTTCTATTCATAACTCCCAGACATAATGTCAACGCCAAATAATGAGTATAGGATTAAATATGTGATTGTATGTATAAATGTGTGTATTAAACAAGTTTATATATATCGCGCTTGTGTACGTGTGCATACATGTATATGATGACTTGTTTCCCTATATTTGTGTGTATAAACGTCATGTTTTAACTATGTATATTTTCCTTATGAAATGCACTAACAGAACTCATTCTTACAGGTTCTTAGGGGGGGGGGACGCCCCCTCCGCCCCCTGTAAATCTGCCACTGGTGATGAAATGTGCAATGTAAACTTTACAGTAACAATACATTTTAATTTTCACAAATCCCTTTTTTTCTCACAATCATATTTCTGGATTTACACCACTTCTGCACATATACACAAAAGCAATTGCCCCGAGAAAAATTAAAGATTATTCTAAAGCTGACTGGCGGTGCTTTGCAGACTACATTTCCGAAAATTTTGCTGCACATAAATAATGATTCACTAAAAACTACACATAGGGGTGGATCTAGACTTTTGTTTGAGGTGTGGGGGGGTTTACAACATAATTGTGCTGGCGCCAGGGCCATAACTAAAAGTGGGGGGTCCAGGAAAATGTTGATTTTAATGTGCAAATTGGTGCTATTTAAACAGTTTTTGAACCTAAACATTGAATATACAGCTGTCAAAAATTGTAATATTTCTAAAGATATAAATAGTTTCAGTGAACTTTTACAAAGGTACCTATATCAAACCCGGAGCCTTGTACCCTTCCTCCTTATGATCGGTGGCCCCAATGTGATCGGGGCAGCCAATGTGTTCTGCGAAGTTTATTCAAAATAATTATGCAGAAATGTAAAAAAAACCTCTGATACAATTAAATTTTGATATAAAATGCATATACAGGACAAATTCAAGTCGTCTTATACTATTCTTTGCAAATTTTTACCATCTTAGGATTTGAACTTCAAAAAATCCTAAAATTAGTTATGTAGGCAACCTTTTAAAGCTAAGAGCACAACAATATGTTACCGGGTTAATGGACAATTTAGGATAGTATGAAATAAAAAATTATGTGTCGTTTCTAAATGTATCAAAAACACAAAATTGTAAATAATGTGAATGTAATTGTAGTGTGATGCATCGTTTTAATATAGTTATTACGTAAACTTTATTAGCAATTCTCTTGTGTCAATAAAACACATTACACCGACAACCTAGAGATAGTTGTTGCAAACCCCATTGTTTAGTTTTCAAACGATACAACCTGAAACATTAAAGTTTTGTCCTTTTGGAAAAAAATATTGCAAATTTAATAAGTAAGTAACTATTTTATTTGTAACTGATAAACCACCCATTGATGTGAATATAACATATTAAACAGGTAAAAAGTACCTGTTTAAATTACAAGTTAATTTTTTGTAACTGCTGTAATTATAACTGTTAATGAAAAGTAACTGCTTAGCTCATCCCTAGTTGCGACTTACTCGGATGTGCCGTGCAAATGTGTGAGTTACAGCATTCATCATGCCTGCGCAGGAATGGACAAAGAGAATTCTATAAATAATATCAATGTTGTACCGCGTAGTGTAGTAGTTCATTCTTCCGACATGTGCTAGTGGCATTTACTGTTATGTTAATAAACAAAAGTGATAAAATATTAAGAGAGTACTCTCAAATAAACATAGTTTATACTGCATTACTAACAACTGTTCAAGAAACGTTAAAATGTGATCAGCTTTATGGCAAATTCACAAAAATTTTTTGTGACAAAAAAATTGACCCCCCCCCCCCCCTGTAAACGCACCTGACTACACAGGATGTTGATGAAGCTATAACTACCAGCAGCAGACATGCCCAGATACTGCCCTGTCTTGGATTTGAATTACGAATTAAAAATCGAAAAACTGGATGTGCACTTCATGAAATTAGCCCAAAAATTTTGCTTTGGTGCCTATGACCCCAGGGAGACACACAAATATAAGTGGCCAAAAAGCATCTCGGCTCACAGGCTACCATAAATCCCCATAATTATTCCAGTATGCCATCTGCCCGTGTGATAATTCCCACACTTACACAACTGCGAAGAATTATGTCAACTCACTTAGCTAGAAATGTTCCTATGTGCACTTAGGCTGACATTGCAACACACAAGGATGCAAAGCAATATGTGCTCACAGAACACTGCAAATCATATGCTGTACAGCCACTGGCTCGGTCAGCCCTGTGATACTCATTGCAATCACACCGCATTTACAACACATTTGCTGAAATACTCTTCTCATCCGACAGCTATAGGTATGTATGGCCCTTCACTATTAGCTGATTCAAAGGCGCCAGGTATCATGTGATCCCTGTAGCTGTTAAAAGGGGGGGGGGGGGGGGATGTGTTGAGGCACAAGTCAACTACATTAACGAACAACGAACAACGAACACATACAACACTACAACACACAGTTGCAAGCAAAATATCACACTAGATAATTTTATTCATTACACCTCCCCCACTACCTCCTTTCTTCTCCCTAATTATTTCAATTTTTTGTCTGAAAACAATTTTTTTTTCTTTGTTCCAGATATATGACTGGTTTCTGTGGGAGGGTGGCACAGTTCTGTCTGCGCCACCAGGGCAGTGCTACTGCGGTATGACACTGGTCACATCCCAGCAGTGGAATATCATCATTCACTAACCTTACAAAGTCTATCATCGCAAACTAACAAACACACTATTTTATTCCACCCTTAATCCCATAAAGGAATTATATTTTCTCCTGTGCGACTGTAGCACTGATTTTTCCAGTGCCCTCTCTGCTGGTTTGCTGTGATCTTCTATCTAGGCCTTTACTCTTTCCGGGTGTGACCATGGCTACATTGCAGCCATAGCACCAGACAACCCTGTTTAGCCGTGATGCATGCACCCAATATTGATAATTTAAACTGGACCTAAGGCATATACGGCTTGCCCTGAGAGACATCCCATCTCCAACCGTCTTAGCAACTAACAAGCTTGCAGGAGGGCTCACAGAACTGTGAAGGAGCTCATGCTGGGGTAGCTGGATGTAGGGGCTCGCTGAAAAAAAAAACTAAATAACCTATAACTGCCCTTACAACCACCATACAGCAAGGCATAGCCTAAAGTGTTCCAGAGAAGACACACACATACACACATACTTGACGTATTTCCGCAACATGTACGGGATTTGATCATGCAGAAAAATTGCCAGTATTCTAGACACAGATATCTGCATACCAAGGCGCAAACACAATACAGGTTGTCATTTCAGATGAAGTAACACTCTGGTGAGCCAGTATATGGGATGCGCATGTAGCTAAACTATCACTACGCAAAAATTACTTATAGGGCTTATCAAAACACCTCTTAAATAAGATGTAAAAAAATCCCACCCCTACAAATAAACACAGGGATTGCATTTTCCCCTGAAGCAAAGTCACAGGCCTTCGCCAATGTGCTGGAAACTATGTTGTAGCCAAATAAGGACACCTGTGATAGGACTTTCACATTTCAAATCTACCACAAATTAAATATTAAACAGTGGTGCCCGACTGAAGAAGTTCCCGAATATACACTGTCACACAGAATAAAGCTTGCAATTCGCAGTATGCATCCCAGAAAAGCACCAGGGATTGACAGAATTCAAGCTATTCTATTAAAGAAAATCCCTGAACTGGCCCTTGAGTGTATAGCTACATGCATCAATGCTATTCTCAAGCTGGAATATTTTCCCAACGAGTAGAAATCCGCAAACGTAATTGTATTTCACTGGTTAGGCAAAGACCCAAAATTACAGGCCAACAAGCCTATTAAATGTTCTACCTAAGACGATGGAATATATATTCCTAAGATGGACTAATGCACACCTTACCAGTCATGATTTACTACCTGAAGAGCAGTTTAGTTTCTGACAAAAGCACCCAACGACACATCATCTAGTGCGAATAACCTAACATACCAGGTGCTCACAAACAAACGATGACAAACACTAGAATGGATTAGATAAGTAACAAATGGAGCATATTTAATCAAGGAACCAATATTCTAAAGTCCATAGTTAACCTGCTAATGGCAATGTGCAGGGATGGGTATGTAACCTTGTGTATGTGGCATTGTAACCAGCCTGTGCGCACGTCTGCATGCCTGATAACTCTTCTAAGTACCGCATGGTTGCAGTATCGGAGGTGGTACGTATCTACAGTTCCTGCAGGACGTGTTACCGGAATACTTGGAGGGAGTTTCTTTAGATGCTCCTGAAAGGATGTGGTTTCAGCAGGACGGGGCCCCACCTCATTTCACCATTGCAGTTCGCCGGCACCTTGACATGCACTTCCAGAACCGGTGGATAGGTATAGGAGGCCCAATAACATGGCCACCACACTCATCTGACATCACACCACATAATTTCTGGCTGTGGGGTCACATCAAATTGATGATGTATGCCACACCATTTGACATGAGGGATCAGTTCATTACGCTGGAAACCTTTGACCATGTGCATCGCAACATGCTTCAGCGCTCCACTGCCTGTGTGGCCGACTGGGTGCAGCATAAGTTATGAGTGGCCTTACGAGCATCGTAAATATATGAAGAGTCATAACGTGAAATACAGCAGTATTCTGTATTTCACATAATAACACTTTGTCTATTTAAAATAGAATAGAGGGCGAATAACCAGGCATCTGCACTTGTGCATTTGGCATTTATGCAACAAGACAGTAACTTGAGTCACGTAGTATATGACAGCAAGGTGGGTGCATTCCATTCTCACCGGCACTTTCTGTCATGCTCGTGACCGAGTGTTTGCCTTGGCCCGGTGTCTGCCAGGTGGTGTGACCACTGAGGTACAAGTTGTCATGAGAGCACACATGGATGCGTGGTTCATGTCAGAGCTCACGCTGGCATAACGAGATTTGGAAGCTCTCCAGAATGAAAAAAAAAATTGCAGAGGCGGACCAGATGCCGAATGGGCGAGCGCTTCAGTAGCCAGAGTAGTAGGGATATGCCAATTAACGCACAACAGGATCGGGGCCAGGGAGCCGCCATGTTGTTTGTCATCTGTCTGCCATCTTGAATGTCATTGACCCTGACTGTGACCTTTGACCCATGATATTGACCTCAATAACATCTGACCCTGAAACCCCAAAAAAATTCTAAAATATTTATTACATAAAATTGCATTAAAAATCATTTTAAAAATTGAAAAAATCATTAAAGTTTAATAAACAAATTCCTTATGAAACATTTTAATAAAAAAATTGTTTAATAATTTATTTTTACAAAATTTTATTAAAAAAATTTATTATTAAACATTTCCCCGGTAGCCATTTTCCCTGACAATTTCCTTTTTCCCCTTAAAATTTTATTAAATAATTATGTACATTACTGGGGAATGTGTCTCATCTTCGTTCAATCAATTAGAAGCATTCGTTATACCGCCAGCTTGATTTTTTTCGTTAACATACTACCAGAGGCCGCCATATTGGTATGTTCACTTAATTAAAAAAATTATTTAAAACACTTTTGCCATGGTTGCTATCTTGGTAAGCGTCATTAGTTTTTTCGTTCGTCATTTGTTTATACGTGACTGGAGGCTGCCATATTTATTTTTCCGTTCGTATTTTGGTAAACATTATGTGTTTACATTGTAACGCCAGTGCATTACCTGCACAGTGAATAGCACTGTATTTCATTGCTCAACACTAGCGCCCTGAATAGTTTCAGTACTCACCGCCACCTGCCACGCTGTTGCCCGACCTCTATGATCACTCTCGATTCCCCTTCCCCAACTCAATCTCCTTCCTCCTCTCATGGGGGACACACTATGATTTTTTGAAATTTTACAGGGGCATCGTTCTGCTACGGGTTTTCGGCAATGAGTCTTCCTTACCTCTATGCCAGGATTTTGGGAGACCTACTCATATATTCATGGGTGTGACGTGATGTGGCTACAGGAATGGGGCACACTGGACAACGGTAGCTAGTGGATATATTGTAATATCATTCAGTATGGTAAAATATCATGATGATTTGTAACCGGTGAGGGAGTGTTAGTGGTAGCAGAAGTGCAGTGGTGAGTTTACTATGCACTTAATTATACATAATTATTTATATTCCTATCATAATAGCACCTGCGTGTTTACTTCCAGGGCAAACGAGTATTTGCATTTTCTCAGAGTGCTCCCATACTGCGAAGATGAATTACGAATATGAAGGGCTGCCTTTTGACCTCGACAATCATGGAGCAGGGAACCTGGATCATCGCTAACTAGTTGTCGCCAATGCCGATTCTGCGATAGAGTTTTAACCTATGTTCAAAAATGTGTATCGGAATGAGAGGGTGGTCCATACGTACAGACCTTTTTAAGCAACAATGACCAATTGGGAAGCATGGTGGTGGCCTCTTGTGGTGCTGCATTGTTCAGTACAAAGTCCATGTTATGCATAGACCAATGGTAAAGCATGGTGGGTGCCTGCTGTAGTTCTGGCCACTTTTATTGTAACATTAAAATACAGTTTACTCAGGAAGTGATTAAATATACAGAGGGACCTGGATATGTACTTTTTTAAAGAGAGATTATTAAATATAATGTTCACATTTCAGCTTTTGGAGGTAGAACTATTTAATTTAATTTTAAAATACATAACTTTTTTTTTTACTTGCAAACCACAAACACCACACATACCATCACACTTAGCACTATAATCACAATCAGCACTGCACTTAACACTGCAATTAGCACCTCAGCACTGCAATTAGCACCTCAGCACTGCAATTAGCACCTTAACCATGCAATTAGCACCTCAGCACCACAAATAGCACTGCAATCAGCACCACAATTAGGGGTCTTTATGGGTCGATGGGTCATTAGGTCATGGGTCAATGGGTCAGTCTTGTAAGGGGCGGTCCGACAACAGGAGTCAGTTGTCTACTTTAAGTGTGACCATGAGTTATAGGTGAGCTAATTATCTCTGCATGTATGATGGTTCAGTGCCTGCATGTGATTGGTCAGCTGCAATCATATTGTAACTCGGTGATTGGTTGGTTGGTGTCTGAATAAAATATGAATGGTGCAATACGATTGGTTCAAAGTCAATAAAACATCAAAGGGTTTACATATGTGTATATTATAAGTAGTAGGGAGTAGGCTGTGAAGCTTAGTGTGACAATGGCTGTTGTAAAGATACATCGTTTCGGCTAGCTTCTCTATCATTGCATACATTTTTTCTAGAGTTTTTATTTTCAAGGTCATGGGGTCAAGATCAAGGTAGTCTGTCGATAATATGGCGATGGGAGTCCGTAATGTATCATGCTTGTTGTCTTTTATGTATTTTTTCTAAAGTTTTTTATTTACAAGGTTATTTAAGGTTATTGGGTGAAGGTCGAGATAGTCTGCATCTAATATGGTGGTGGTAGTCCGTAATGTATTAAACTTGCTGACTTCTATGTATTTTTCTTAAGTTTTTGTTTTCAAGGTTTTCAAGGTCATGGGGTCAAGGTCGAGGTAGTCTGCATCTAATATGGTGGTGGTGGTCTATAATGTATTATGCTTGCTGAGTTTTGTGTATTTTTTCTTGAGTTTTTGTTTTCAAGGTCATTAAAGGTCATGGTCATTGGCTTCCAATATGGCAGATGCCTACCAAGATGATGTTCTCCTACCAAGATGGCGGCCTCCAGTAGCATGCAAACAAATGGCGAATGAAAAAATCAAGATGGTGGAATGAGTATAGGTGAGGGTAGTGGATTTGAGGGAGTCAGTCATCATCTGCTGGATATTAACAGAGGTGAGTAATTGGTGGTGTAGGGGAAGACCTCCGGAGATGCAAGTTATTAAATTAAATTAATAAGAAATTTTTTAGGGAAAAGGGAAATTTTGAGGGAAAAAAAGGAAAAATGTCTGCTGGGGTTAAAGACTTTTTAACTAAGAAATTTTTTAAATACAATTTTATAAAAATGAATTTTAAATGATTTTTTAAATATTTATATAACAATTTTTAAATTAAATTTTTATGATAAATTTTTTAATAGATTTTTTGTGAATTTTTATATCTTTTTTGGATTTTTGCATTTTTAAGTTCAAAGGTCATAGGTACTGCTCTCCTGACCCCTGGGTCACTGATCCCTGTCAGCATTTCTGGAAAAAAAGGGTCATATTTGAAGATCTTTTTAATAATTTTTAATAATAAATTTCTTAGGGATTTTTTAAATAATTTTTTGAGTTTTTGGAATTTTTAAATTTTTAAAATGGTTTTTGAGGTCAAAAGTCCTCGGGGTCAAAGTCAAAGGTCACACAGGTTAGGGGCAAAAGGTCAATGACATTCAAGATGGCGGTCAGGTGACATAACAAGATGGGGGCTCCCCCGTCCTCAGCTCCGATCCCTGATCCCCTTACACGTCAAGGAACTATTTCCTACTATTCCCTTCCTTTTTCCTTTGCTTCTCCTTGTAATCCCCACCTTCCACGCATGCATGTTGGAGCTGCCCTCCTATTGGTTCTGTGGTAATGTTCAAGTGGATGGGCTTTGCATCAGTACTGGGCTAGCTCACTTCTACTTCTGCCTTCTGCAAGGAATCACCCCTCAGGTGTTGCTCACTGAGGTCCCTCATGGGTCTCTGTTGTACCAGTTAGCATGTCAGCTTACGTCATACTTATTCTGCACCGATGGCTCAAGGTGGGTTTGGTGTGGAGATAGTAGAGTTTAAGGGGTGAAATTCCGTAAGTGAATAGGGGCTTTAAAATAACATTCAAAATTCTTGTTTGGTTGTGGGTGTGATTTAAATTCTGGTTTGTTTTTAACTTGTTTTCTGCAAAGCCCTATTATGAGGTGTGAAATTTTGCATTGCAGTTTGATGGTAAAGTAAAAGTTAGTAGAGCGTGTCTGCCTGAAAAGTTGATGGCTGGTTAAAATGGGCCCACATCAGATTGTGTCTGTGTAGTTTATGTACTTTATCCACCTTGCAACATTGCCATTTATTCAATAGTGTTTGGTGCAATTTTCTTCATCAGTATTAATATTGTCAAGCAGAATATTTTAAATTTTGTGTCGTCCAGGTTTTTAGCTGAGTTGGGCTTTGGAAGGGCCACAAATGTACAGGACGCCCCAACTCACCGCACATATTTTATTATAAACCAAAATAATTTTGATTTTATCCTAATTCTCTTGTATTTAGTTTCCCAGCCGAGGGAGTTTAGGCAAACGTGTAAAGAAAAAGGAATTCGGAGTTAAAGTGGTTGGTTTTATAAATTGTGAAAGATAATATTTTTATGGAGAACCTTTTTTGAGTACTAAATTTTAATATTTTATCAGTGTCCATCCTTGTTGGTTTCTTGTGGATGCATGGATCACTTTTTTAAAGTGTTTGAATTTTAATTGTTTGTAATTGAATTGTTGAATGTTATTGCTGCAGCAGAGATACCCAAATAAAACAATAGTTGAACCTGAATCTTGTGTTAAAATAAATCTTGAGGTTTCTAAACATGCCACAACATGATGGGAAAAATTATTCTGTGTGGGACATACTGAGTTATGAAAAACAGAGAACATGGCAAACTGATGGTGAAAAAATTTATTCGTGTTACAGTAATGACAGAAAATATGGTACAGTACTGGAAAGAAAAACTGTGGTACAACTGGTACACCGCTATATTGTCCGGGGAACAAACCCAATTGTTTTTTAACTATACAAATGGAACTAAAGATGCCTTACTATATTGCCGGGGGAACAAACTCAGTTATGAAAAAGTATACACACACTAAGACTTAACATGCACGTGAGACAGGCTCAGCACCTGGTGCAATACTGGTGGGAACATGACAATGGCAAAACCAGTGTACATAAAGTATAGAAATTCCCCTGCACCACCAAGGCACTCCTATATAAATATATACACGTATGTACACGGAATACTGTCCAACGCTCGCTTAACCTAAAAGACGTCCATGAAAAATGTTTTTGTCCCATCAACCGGCAAAATACATTTATATATAAAGGCGTGTAACACCTATGTGTGAGAAAAAAAACCTTATGACCATCCACTACGTACATCACCAAGGGAAAATTTATAGAACATATACTTGTGTATACCGGGTGTTTCTTAATTAGACCAAAAAACTTCATGACGTGACTCCTTATGTAAAAATAAGTAGAAAATATACAGGACACATACTACCTAAACTGAACATTAAGGGAGTAATAAGCCCTTGAAAAGTGAGATATTGACATGTATTTTTGCAATATATCAGAAACAAAGTGAAATGAAATTACAATTTTCCAATAATCATTCTATGATAATGGGATCTTCAACTTAAGAGCAAATTCACATTAATACCTTTCCCTGTACAGGAAATGACAGGGGTAGCCACCCTATTTTTCCTGGCAACTTTTTCACAGTTGAGAATTTCAAATATTTGATGATGAATTATAGAGCAGCATGGGCAATGAAACAAAAGTTGTCCTCTGGTCACAACTGTCCAGGACCCACCGTTTACGTGTAAAATGCACACAAAGATTCATCTGCAGTGATTCACTGCCTAGAACATAGGCAATACTACCTACAATCACGCACAAAACACTGCGTGTCCACTGCACATATGAATGCACATTTGTTTTTGGCAAGTTTGTATGTATTCCTTGTATTGTATGTTTGAATGGTCTTTTTGCTAATCGTAAATGAAGTTAAATGAAACTACAATTCTTCGAATAATGTGTTATGTGACCGAGAACGTCAACCTAAGAGCAAACCTGTATTAATAACCCCCCCCCCCCCCCCCCGCGCCAAATGATAACAGCCCTCTTGTTGCATACAACGTTTTTAACATCAGGAATTGTGAACGTGCGATGCTTGTTTATTGAGCATTAACACATTAAAATAAGCTAAAAAGGACTGAATCATCATTGCCTTGTTCCTAACCATTGCAGAGGAATAAATTCATAAGTACACAGACACGAAATACCGTGGTTGGGTGTATAGGCAACACACAGTTTACTGGAGAAGATCGGAAGTCGCGTGGCATACTATGCTAACATATGATCACAAAATACCATGTTGGTGGGTTAATAAATGAATTAATCATGTGAGGTGAGTGTGAATGGTATCCAGGTTTTGTCAGTTAACCATCCCCCCCCCCCCCCAAATATTCACGATAACAGTCTTATTGCACAGGATGGACGCTCATGGCTTGTTTTGTAAATTTTGACTACGCCTGTATCGGCTAGTACCTTCCTCACATGTTATCATTTGCGAGGACACATCTGCATCTCTAGTTTATGAATGGCTCCAACCAGTGACGTGAGTACTAGGCATTTGGTATATTAGTGAGACACGCTCTAATGTAATACACGTACTTAATGCTCATTAAGACGAGCACATTAAGCCTTACGTGTAAAGGGAGTCCGGACATGGAGTTGGGCGCAAGATTCAGTGCAGCAGTATTAGGTGTGGAAGCACCTGAAAGTAGGCAACACATTTAGGTACACTGGGCTGTGTGTGGGTGCACACAGCCATTTTGGCACCCAAAATACAGATGTTGCAATTGTGCATGTTATGCGTGCCATCCTCTGTTCATATTCCTCTGCACAGGCCTACCGCATGACCTGTGCAATGCAAGTAAACAATGTCATTCAAACTATTCGACCACAGTGGTACATTATGCAGTGTTGTCGGTTCTGGTTGTTCTGTTCGTAATACAGTGTATATCCTTACAGTAGACAATTATTCGGTGGACATTTAAACAATGCCTGTTTATTCTTATCGTGAACATGCGGACATGGGTATTCATGTATGGGCATGCCAAAGGTGTTGGTAGACTAACTAAGCAGTTGTATGAGGAGGCATTCCCAGACAAAGCACAGCCACAACATCAAACGTTTTCTGCGTTGTTTCGCCGTCTTGCTGAGATGGGGACATTGAACGCGAATACTGTTGATAGAGGGTGACCCAGAAGAGTTTGCACTCCTCTTCTGGAAGAGTGCATCCTCAAGCACATTCACCATGATCCAAGTGTCATCACCAGGCACGTGCTGGCTACATTACCTGTAAGTCACACATTAGTATTGAGGGTATTCCATTAGCAGCTCATGTACCTTTACCATTATCAACAAATGCAGGCTCTTGGACCTGGTGATCACCCGGCTTGAGTGAATTTCTGCCAGTGGTTCATTCAACAAAATGCCACCACAGCCTTTGCTTCATTGCTTCTGTTTGCAGACAAGGCTACATTGGGGAAGGATGGCATCACTAACTTCAATAACAATCATCAGTGGGCAGACGACAATCCATGTGCTACCATCAGTGGTCAATATCAGCAACAAATTTGAATAAATGTGTGGGCTGGTATTGTGTGTATTTGTCTGGTAGGGCCATATGTGTTGCCACCATGGCTAACAGGTGAAGTGTGTAGGATGTTTCTTGCCTCTGTTTTGCCACAACTGTTGGAGGATGTGCGCAAGGATGTGGTTCATGCACGACGGTGCTCCAGCACATTTTAGTTTTCCTGTTCAAGTTCTGTTGGATGAAACATTTCATGGCAGGTGGATTGGTCGATTGGGCCCTGTTGCATGGCCGTCTCACTCACCAAACCCCAAACCTGTAGACTTTTATTTGTGGGGACACATGAAGAGTCTTGTGTATGCAGCTCCGATTGAAAATGCAGAGGTGTTGCAACAGCACATTTTTGAAGATTGTGAAACTATTTACACTCAAGCTGGGATATTTGGACATGTATGCAGGTCCATGATTAGGCATGTTCATACATGTGTAGCTGCATATGGTGGCCATTTTGAACATTTGTTGTGATGTTTGCCTAAATAACCTGTCAGCATTGTAGCAAACGTCATTGCATAAGATAATGCACAATGAATAAAAATGAAAACCTTAATTATGTAATGTCTCACATTTGGTTTTTTGGTTTTCAGGTTTTTCCGCTATTCCCTTGGCAGCAGGTTATGTACCTGCATTAACCCTGACGTTTGTACCCATTAGGAAGGTAAACAACTGCGATAACAGCAAAGTATAGGTTATGAGACTGGTAAAGTGTTAAATGTGGCTGCCTTTATGTATTTTATTGTGTGGTGGGTGAAATGTGAGCTCACATCAGTTGGCAGCAGTGGGTGACTGCCAATACACGGGGTGAGGTTGGAAAAACATAGGTAGTATTCATAACAGGCCGAAGGTGTGAGGGCAAGTCAGTGATGAACAAAGCGTCCTTCCAATGCAACAGTCCTGCTGTCGTCAATATTCAGGGGAATGGTTAACTGACTAAACCTGGATACCATCCATGCTCGCGCAAAATGAGTAATTAATTTATTAACCAACCAACATGGTATTTTGTGATCATATGTTAGCATATTATGCCAGACAACTTCCGATTGTCTCTGGTAAACTGTGTGTTGCCTATACAGCCGACCACGGTATTTTGTGGCTGCGTGTCTGTAGTGATACTTTATTTGCCTTTCCTTTTTTGTTCAGATGCCCTAGATTTTCTGGCAGCAGGAAGTTGCCTACCCCTTTGTTTTTTTGCTAAGATACGATAGGCCTAGTCTTAATTAATTTTTATTTTAGTATTTTCATATGGTGTTTTCTTCCTTGGAGGTTAGGTTAGGAAATTAGCCAGTTTTGGGATGGAATAAGCCCTCCTTATTACTTGTTCCTTTTGTTTGGTAATAAACACATGTTTTCTTTTTCTTTTTGTTTATAAGTAAGGTGGTGATAGATACTTTAATGATTTTTATTTCAAAATTCGTTTTTGGGAAAGTCAGTTTCAAAAGTTGTGGCCTTAAGCTAGATGTCGAGGTTTTGGTTGGAATGATAACTGATAGTTGCTCTTTTAAAATTCATTCTTTTATTTTAAATATAGTTTTTCTTGTCTGAACAGATATTTTTAATTTGCCGACTTTGTTTCTTTTTTGTTTTAAGGTGAAATCATTTAAGTTATGGTGCGATTGAATTAGGAATCCGTTACTTTACCATTTTATTTCTAGGTTTTGTAAGAATAAAGGCTTTTACTCTTTTTCACTGGCTAGGTTCTTAAGGAACCGAGGTCACTCGTTATTTTTAATCTTGAAAGCATTTTGTCACCTCATGGATCAGCAGATTTCTGAAGCGACAGCAGATGGCCATATTTTTCTCGATCCAGGTGCGAGTTTTAAAATCCCCTTTCAGCAGTTCGTAAGAATTGTTATCTTCTGCTTGTTCGGAGCACCGGGCGCAGCTGCTTCGACAATTTCCCTGTTAACGCAGAGATTGTTTTGATGATGAATACACCTTGCTGCTAGGCAGTAAGGACTGTACTGAAAAAGGGGGTTGGCCTCATGCTATCAATGTATCAATCGCAGCGGTGGTGAGCTTTGATTGGTCAGCCATGACGTTGGCCTCACTTGTGACATCAGGGGAGGTAGCTGTTATTATCGGCTGTGTGTGACATCACGGATGGATGGGCTGACAAGAGTCATGAGTGGGACAGTGGCAGTCGAGTGGGAGCAGCTGGTGTGAGCATTCGCAGGCGGTGCGGCTGGTGTGCGGCCGCAGCAGCACGTGGTCGTGATGATGTGAAGTGGGCGGTAAAACTGTGGTGAGGTGCGTGGTCGGGACGTTCTTCCTTGCTTGGCAGGAAGAATGGCCCTGGTCATGCTTTTCAGTAAGTTTAAATTGATAGTTGGTATTTTAATAAATAAGTGGTAGTCAGTTGAAGATGATGTAAGATGCTGCATGCGAGGTGCGAGGGTGTAGGAGGTGTCGAGATACCAGGGGTGCAACTTTATAGGTACATATATTTTGTTCATCAGCACTGGCAGAGAGGCCATCAGGGTTAGGTTTCTTATGTTTTAAATAATTAACATCGACTTAGGAAGGAACCTACATATTTGCAGTAGTGTTTTTTTCAGAGCTCTTAGGAAAGATTCAAATGTAAGGTTATGGGTATCAGTAGTGCCTGGTTTGTAGATGGCTCTGCAGGTTGTGGGGTTCGTCTGTGGTGGAGTTGTATTGGTATTACTGCACTAACCGAAAAGAGGTTAAGGTTATGTTTCCTGATAATTTTCTTTTGACAGGTTACTCTCTTAAGTAAAATTTCAGACTTTACTATTTTTTTTTTTTTTTCATTTTAAAGTCGTTTGACCCCTATCTTGGTTCCTAAATTAAGTCTTGTTCTAGTTATTTAAAGCTCAGTTAATTATCCAGGCCAATCTACCTATAAAATGAATAGTTCTATAAACACCCATTAATAAAGTAATTTTGAAGTGTCCTGTGTTTTATTTTCATTTAAGCCCTAGAGGGCACATTAAATAATTCTGACACAGTAAAAAAGGCGAATTTATTGTTTACTTGTCTTGTAATAACAAAAAATCATGGCATTAAATGAGTCACATTTTAAGACTAATGATCAATTCTCTGGCCCACGCTATGTCACATACAGATGTGACAGGGCAAAGAACATAGGTAGATAAGGTGGAGTAGCCGTTTTTATCCACTATTCAATCGCTCACCATGAAATGATATTTTCAGATTTTCTCACACTGAATGCAATTGGAATAGAACTTAAATTAGACAAACAAAAAACTAAACTGCTGTCAATTTAAGCCCTACCAGGGCGCACCCTTGCAACATCAGCAGATCTAAATATCTTAATTAATAATATTGTCCCAGTTATTTGACGGCTTCCACTGCTAGCAGTCTAGCCCTTGTCGACCCTCATGCACTATATAGCTGTCTATGTAAGAACTTCCTGCAATAGAGGACTGGCCATGCAGTGCACTGCTGGAGGCCATCACCAGCCTTACCATTAAGTGAATCAGTGGAACATCTATTGATGCCACAAGGAATAACATTTTATACCATGTGTAAATTGCAATGCTACATATAGTAAAGTTAGCCCAATAATAAAGTAACACCCAATAAATGAATGTGATGTAATTCCAATTAAACTCACGTAGCAGTGAAGATGCAAAGTGCCGACCATGTGGTCATGTGGATCTCGGCCATCCTGCATTATTATGCAAATATGCTTAATGTCTTGGAATTGCAAAAATTAGGGAACTTCAGGACTAGCTGAGCCCTTTTATGAAAGCAATATAATAAATTATTTAAATTGTTGTATTGATGTCTCTAGTATGACACGTACCCTTCCAACTGCTCAAAACAAATTTTCTTAAAAATATTTCGTAAAATTAGTACATTAATTTGTAAGGTGCAAAATTAATGAAAATTCTTAGTCACAAAATGCAAGGGTACCTGTGTATGTTTTACTCTTACAGCTCAAAGAAAGACTTGATTTGCAAAAATTATTTAATATTATAAAAAACAGTCGTAAGTAATTTTTATACATTATATTGATGTTCTGTTCAAGTGTCTTGGATGATATGCAATGTTTCATCCAGTGTTATGTTTCACATTATTCGTATAAAATATTTATCCATGGACCTTTTTGTTCTGGCACAGCATTGGTTACAGACATCACCCACACCACGCCAAACCCTTTAGTCTTGGTTCAACGGGCGTTAGGGCAGGTCGCGCTCGCACAACTCTGAGGTGAAGCACCTTAGCAGTCATCATGTATTTGCAATAGACTTAAATTTTTCTGGAACTTATTATTTCTCTGCACCATCCAGAGAAAACTCAGGGCCCCTCCGGCATATTTACTAACTAAATATTTCTCACTTCATCTACGACGTTTTTAGCAGCTTAGGACTATGCAGGGCTTTGTGCTGCCTGCCCGCTTACATTTTTAAATCCTGTATCATCACATCACCAGTGTTGACCAATCATCAATTTTAGTGAACGGATATGTCGCTTGTCGAGGAGGTTTAAGGCAGATGGACCTTATATCGCCAAATACCCGTTACATGTTTATTATCACGTAAGTTCTGGAGTGCTGAATGTGCATGTCTTGAGGTGTATCTCAGTGTTTGGTAAAGCATGTTGGGAAGCAAGAATATCTCCGCGCGAGTACTAAATATTAGTTTTTGCAAGTATATGTTGCTCTTATATCATCATCGTAGTCAGACGGCAGGGGATACAGGGTCATTTATCCCGAACTTTTTAACCACTGCCCACCTCAAGAGTCTCATGTTAACCCGAGTGGCTCCCAATCATTGGTTAGCTGACGCCCTCTGGACATTTACAACTATCAAGACCCTGTGACCACCCTGTTAGCAGTCACTCTGCCTGCCCACACTTGGGCTTCACCATGCTGATCCCTGATAGGCATCATATACTTGCCATTAGAGTCATTAATGCCAAACATCCCAACTGGCATTTGCGAACTGGAACAGCCAAGTGTGTGCTTTTACAAAGGCATCAGGCTAATCGGAACTATCAAGCTATGGCACCATATGGTCCAATGTTTAATCCACCAAATATTAATCAACACCCAGATGTGCAAGAAATTAAACTCGCCATCCGTTATATGAAGCCGAAAAAGACACAAGGAGTAGATGGCATAAAAGCGATTGTATTAAAGAAACTCCCCGATCTGGTCCTGTGTAAATGAAATGCTCAAAACAGAATATTTCCCAACCACATGGAAGGCAGTGAATGTAATTGTTTTTCACAAGCCAGACGAAAACAAGAAACTGCCGCAAAATTTATTTATATATGTATATAATAACTTCAAAACCTATTACACAATTGGTGGATGAAAATTAATGTTGGCAAAAGTGATGCTATTATCTTCGTCTGCTGGATATTACCCCAGGCAGCTGATTGCCCTGAAATAACTCTGTTCAGCAGAACAGATTCCTCACAAAGATGTGGTCAAATATTTAGGCGTTCATATGGATTGGAAGCTACACTGAAAGGCATATATGGAAGCGAACTGTGTCAATGCCCAAGCCTGACTGTCTGCACTTTACCCAATATTAAATACACAAAGCTCATTAACCCAAAATAAGGCTGTATTACTATACAATGTGTATCTAAAACATAATCCCAAATTTCAATAGGCAATTCCTGAGGTAGAAATAGAAAGATTGAGATAGGCAACTATGGTGCAGGTCAAATAGCAAGTGCAGTAGACCCTTCCAAAACTCGAGAAAAATTTATCATTTACTGTCATATTTAGTAAACTGCTTGCAGAACAGAAACAAAGAAATAGTTACTAATTATTTAAAATGTAATCATTAATAAAGTGAATGTCGTGTACATGTAACCCACCCCCATCATGTTGAAATGGGGTGTGGCATACTTTATTTCTGGGGAAAAAAAAAAAAAAAGTACACTACATTAACGATCCCCTATTTTTGACAAGAGATTATGAAATACCAGAAAAATTAGCAACATAAATGTCTTTTGCAAAAATTGTCTAGCACTCGCCCTTTCTGAGTAAAAATTGCATGTTTGATTTCACAGAGAAATGTTACTGTCTGCAAGGTAGGCAAATCATGACTGTTTGCATGCCGCGCCATAGTGGTGTGTGGACATTACGTACAGTTGGTTTGTAGCGGAACTGAATCATAACTTGTTTCTTCTAATTGGGTTTCTAAGAGTAAATAGGTTTGGGCAGCTCTTAACATCAACGTCTTGAGCCGAGGGGTTTCCAAGAGGCGCGGACTATTAGTGCACATCATAGTTTTCCCCTTATTAGTACTGTAGTTCCCCTCCCTAAGGAGAGAACTGTAGAATAAAAACCCACACTTCACTGCACGTTTCATGCAGTCTACTACAAGTCGACAGGGCAAAGTATACGAACTTAGAAATGACAGTCATGGTTCTGCTTTATGGCAAAGTTAAAGGTAATGCACCAGCAGCTGTATGATTATACCATGAGAGGTTTCCAGTACAGCGGCAACATCATCACGACACCTTCACAGCTGTCACTCAGAGACTGCAGGAAAGAGGCATGTTTAAGGCACGATGTGGGTCTGGTCACCCGAGGTTTGTACGTACACCAAATGTGGAAGTAGTAGTACTAGGGGGCCTAAATGTTGTGGAGGAAAACCCATTAATAAGCACCCGTGCCATTGCGCATGAAATGTATATGTCCCATTCAACTGTAGGGTGTGTTCTACACGAGCAGCTGCTGCATGCCTGCCATGAGCGAAAGGTGCTGGCATTGGGACCAGCAGATTTTGCACCTCAATGTGATATTTCACAGTGGTTTCTGTAGCAGTGCATAGTAGTTCCTCATTTTACTTCCATTGTATTGTTTACTGATGAAGTGTGTGTGTGTGCGCGCGCACATGAGATATATATATATATATATATATTTTAGCAGCAGGAACAGTCACATGTGGGATAACACCAATCCTCATGCAACCACCATCACAGCCAACCAGCACAGATTTTCTGTGAACATCTAGGCGGGCATTGTTATTACTACAAGGATTGACTGGCCACATGTACTCCTAATTCCTACACATGACCAGATTTCTTTGAGGATGTGCCACTCATGGTCCGGTGACACATGTGGCTTCAAAACGACAGTGCCCCTCCGCATTCCTCAAGAGCTGTACATGATAGCCTCAACATTGAATTCCTAGCACAGTGGATTGGAAGACGTGTACCTGTTGTGTGGTCAGCACAACCTCCTGATAATCTGCTTGACTTTTTTCTGTGGAGCTTCATTATTTGTAAGGTAATAACAACGGCCACCATTTGCTTGTGCGACGTGCGTAGTCTTGTATTAAAATAGAGATTTTTGAGGTATTTATGCAATATAATTCTACTTGTAAATATTGTTAAACACAATTCTTAGACCATTTAATGACTGATTGAGGCATTTTATCTTCTGTATGAAGGAATATATATATTTTATCTAAAAGTTTGCCCTTCTTTAACAGACGACCATTTCAATAGTAAGCTTTATTAAATGTGAATGTTCTAAACTTCTTGGTGTTATTATAACAGGAAAATAATCATGTTTAAATTTCCTGCTATTCTGTTAACAACCTAAATCAAAAATATTTTCTTATCTCCTGGGAAGTATTGACCGCAGTTACAGGCATTAATTTATGTCCAAACAGAAAGGGCATTATGAACATCAATCAATATTCACAAACAAATAGGCCTATTGTTTGCTGAAATTCGCATGTTTATTTGTTGGTTACAATATTTATTTCTGTTTGCTGTTTATTTAATAAGCAAGTATACAGTGGGCATATGAGGCAGCTGATGTAAACACCAGCTGAAAGTCATGTGGCAGTGTTCATTTTGTTAGGTATGTGGAAAGATACAGAACCAATAGGGTGAAAGAAGAAATTTAGCAGGGCTTTTGAAAGTGTTCATTTTACTGTGATCAGCCTATAGCAATAATCAATCCAGTTTATATAAAATTCTTTAAAATTAGTTGCACAGTCTTTCCACCTTCCTTCACCGAGTACTCTTAAGTTAAACATAAATTTCATTGAAGTTCTCTTATTTCTTTTGTAAATAGCATTCAAAGTTTCACATAGATTCATACCATTAGCTATACTATGCACGTAAACACACATACATTTGTCTACACTGATAACTTGTAAAACAAGAAATAAGTATTACAGTTATTTATCAGACTTAACTAATATCAGAATTGTAAGTATCAAAAAAACTTGTTTGAATATGTCTTACCTTGGTGACAAAAAATAGGAGGTTTCTTACACAATACAGTTCCAGCTTCACAATAGATTAACATGCTACTTTTAATAGTGAGGGTTATTACCTTTTTATGTGAAGAAGCCTTGTCGAAACCTATAGAATACTGAATACCATATGAAAATAATTTAACTTTTTTATTCAAGTAAAATGTTTGAGGGTTACATGTGCTTGCAACCTGCTTGACAAAAAATCTTAAAAAAGAAAATTGTATATGCATATGGGAATGGTGGTGCGCGCGTGTGCTGTTGACAAGGAATTTGTCTGCATTTGATCACAATAGTCTAAAGACCCTGTATTGATAATGCTGAAAAAGGAAGAATTATCTTAACAACTGGAGGCAGTTCAAAATAAGATGATGGTGTCTCAAGACTTTAATATTCTGTACCATAATTTCCGTGGTATGTGTGAGGTTCTGACAGGATGTAAATGTTGATAGATCCTTTAGCAGTGAACATCCAAGCAGTACAGTGCCATAAGAACATTATTTGGTCCTAATTGCGAGACAAAGAAGTCTGAGTAAAGCAGATGAATTCCTCAGAACTTGAGAACAGCCATAGAGATGAGTATTTCCAGGTTTACTATATACTGATGCATCAAGTCAGCCTTTATGCCTGGAGGCCAGCAAGATGGATCCTAGTGAGCAATGGCTGCAATAATGCCAGGTACGTTTGGCATAGAAAACATTGAGCATGGTTCAAAATGGGAGAATAATTATTCATGTAATTGAAGAGGACCCTTATGTGATGGTGATACTTCATATGGGCTGACAGGATGGACACGTGTATAGGTACCCATGTGCTTGATCATGGCTCTGTTAACAGGCCACATGTACAGTATGTTATCCTCTAGCATTCTATCAGATTTTTCAATTGTGCAATAGGGGAATATATCTTGTTTATGGATG